>PVIC010021832.1:0-28204 GCA_004025085.1 Thryonomys swinderianus
GAGCTAACCCTCCGGCCCCTCCTTTCTTTTTTTTGTGACAGGGTCTTGCTTTGTAGTTCAGGCTGGCCCTGAGCTCGCTATCTAGCCCAGGCAAGTCTCAAACTCACAGCAATCCTCCCAGTGCTGGGGAAGGCATGCTCCACAGGTGGGCCAAGCAGAACCAAAATTGACAAGCCTTGCTGGATTCCTCCTCAGGGCATTACAGTTTGATCGTATTCTTTTGTCTAATCACATTTCTACGTGATCTGTGTTCATCAAATATAAGCATAAAAATTAATAAAAATGGACAATTTTTCCTGGGTCTTTGGTTCCTCATTTTGAAGGCTTCCAGGTTATATAAAACTGATTGGGTTTGTTATGCTTTTCTCTTGTTAAATTGTGTGTTGTTGTAGAGGTGTTTGCCTTGACCTTTATGATGGAGGCTATCATACCTTTTTGCTTGTATAATAAATTATAAAGTTTTAGGCATTCACTGATTGATTTGCACATTTATCCACTTAACAGGTATGTATTATGTGCCTACTTTTTTTTTGAGATAGGGTCTTGCTTTGTAGTTCAGGCTAGCCTAGCCTTGGGCTCACTATACAGCCTAGGTAAGCCTTGAACTCAGCATTCCTCCTGCCTCTGCCTCCTGAATGCTGGGATTACAATTGTGAGCCACCACTCCTAGTATTGTGGTATGTGGTACTGATTGTGGCCGTGAGTTACCATGCCTGGTATTGTTGTATATGGTTACCAGGGATCAAATTCAGGACCTTGCTCTTGCTTTGCAGGCACTGGAACCACTGAACTAAATCTCTGGCCCTATTATTAGGTGCTAATTTGAGCCATGGGAAGGTATTTGTAGAGTTGAACATATGATGTTGACTTGTTGTGTTGAGTACATTTTCATGTATCTGTGTTTCTCCTGGAAACAGAAATGTCCTGGGTATAATTCCCATTACTTATTACCATTTGAGAATACTTATAATAAAGTCACATAATCAAAAATGATTTGGATGTTGGCATTTTTGCATGGTTTCAATGGAGATCCTTACTTGGAGTTGTTATACAATAATTCTGGAGTGCAAAAGTAAGCTAGGCAGGTTTTTGTGACACAAACTAGTGGTAGTGAGTGACTAGTCATAGATACTTTTTTACTGAGTTTCTTAATCATTTAGCTCAAGTTCCCACAGATAACAATCAATGAAAGCCCTATTGTACTATGATGAGCATTAGGTTCTAAGATACTATAATTTGCTGAGTTCTTGGGTTCACCTTCATTCACCATAGTTAGATGTTAATACTTGTCAGTTATGAATTTTAGAGTTACATGGAAAAAGTTACTATCATAATTTTACATCCTTATTCATAGCTATACAAGAGAAACATGTTAAAAATAAGTAGTGTATAATGTCATATGGCATATTTTACATAAGCTATACACATGTACACTCATAGTTCTCAGACCTATTTGAGAAAAAGTACAAGTTATATCATGCATTATTACTCTGAATATTCAGCACAGATTTTTAACATGACTATAGTTACCAACTTCATTAATTTAGATTGATAATCTGCCATTTTCCAATACTTTTATGTTTTAACTTATTTAGGGTAGTTTTGCATAATTAAAACATTTTAATTGAAAAATCATAATTGTATACACTTTTATTGAATACAATATGGTATTATGATATATACTTAGAGTGTGGAATGATTAAATCCAGCTAATTAAATCTTTTACCTAATATACTTAGCATTTTTTTTTGTTAAAGCATTTAAATTTAACTGACTCTTAGCAACTTAAAAATCAAAATTCCATTTGACCCAGCTACCCCCTTCTAGGTATCTTTCCCAAAGAATTTATAGAAAAATCAATATAGGGATATGTGCATGTTTCTATCAGTACAATTTATAATAGTTAGATCTTAAAGAAAGTATGTATAAATCACAAATGAATGGTTACAGAAAATGTGGTATTTATACACAATGGAGAACTACTCTGTCATAAAAAAACTTGAGGTGTTCATAGGTAAATGGATGCAACTTGAGAACATCATGTTAAGTGAAATAAATCATACAAAGAAGCTTAAGCATCCTATAGCTTCTCTTTTATAAGAAATATTTATTTGACAAATAGGAAGTATGGGGAAGTTCAAATATTTCCCCAAGTTACCTATTCTAGTGTTTCAAAACTATTTGAATAATACACTAATTGATTTCATTTATACTACTAGTTTTAGTTCATTTCAAAGAAAGTTTATGTTTTTATTTTATTTGTTTCTTCTTTGGTTTTGTTGAGAAATGATTTTTTTTTTTTTGAGACAGGGTTTTACTTTGTAGTTCAGGCTGGCCCTCACTATGTAGCCCAGGTAAGCCTTGAACTCAGCAAACCTCCTGCCTCTGCCTCCCAGTGCTGGGATTACAGGCGTGAGCCACCATGCCTGCCACTGTGGTATGTGGTATTGATTGCTGGTGGGCATGAGTCACCATGCCCAACATTGTATGTGGTTACCAGGATCGAACTCAGGACCTTGCGCTTGTGAGGCAGGCGCCAGAACCACTGAGCTAAATCTCTGGCCCCCGCCAAGCATTTGTAATCCAATCAGTACATCATTTTACCGAGTCATAACTACTTCTAGACTGATATTGTGGAGATTACACTGAGGTATAGAGTTCAGGGGATTCCAAAGTACTCACTCTGTTACTATAGGCAGTCTCTTCCTTTACCACTCAGGGGTCCTATTCATATGCATATGTGTATTTCTCCAAGTTTAAATCTCCAGTTTATTTTCTTCATTTTAAAATTCTTGGGAAGCAATTCATGAATGCCACTCTGTCAGTTCATATCAAAGATATGTGATTAACTTATAAAGGACCAATGAGTAGATAGTTCTTATTCAGTAAGGAAAGGAAACATATATAGGAAATATTGGCAATGGGTGAAGTGAGAGAAATAATAGTGTGGAAGTGAATCACAGGATATTTCTGAGATTTTACTAAGTATGAAGAAATCCTTTGGAAAGTATATGCTATGCCATTTTTAGTGTTCAGCATTGTTTCATTACATTATAAAATGAAAGATTAATAATGGTTGTTCAATTGGTTACAATGGCAACAGTAACTATGGGAGTTTAAGGTGGTTGAATAATAGGAATTTTTCAATTGTTTTCCAGTAACTAACCAATAACTTGCCAATACTTTTATTTGTTAATTATAAAAGTACTACTTGACACTAGGTACTCTTTTTTTTTTAAAATGAATTCTTTATTGGTACATTTTATATATAGTTCACAATCATACTCCACATTAGGGAATTTGTGCCAGTATATGACAGAAGTTAATTCTCATTTTTACCCATATCCCTACCCTTACCAGGCCAGTTACTCTTTATTGTCATCTTGGCTGGATTAAGACTCTGGGAGAGCAGAATGGATCATGTAGGCACTTTTCTAATTTGTGGATTAATCTTCCAACTTTCATAGCTCAGTGTTCTGTAGCAGGTGAGACCCACCAAGCAGTGATACTTGGGGGCACAGTTTGGAGGGTATATCTCTCACTGGTGCTCTTCCCCAGGGCTCTGCTTCCCAGTCACCATAAAGTGAGAAGCTTTGGTACACCATACCCTTTGGCCATGATGTTTTTGCCTGGCTCCAGTTCAGGCTGGCCCTGAGATCACTTTGTAGTCTAGGCAAGCCTCAGACTCAGCAATCCTCCTGCCTCTGCCTCCCAAGTGCTGGGATAACAGGTGTGAGCCAGCTGGCATTGTGGTATGTGATACTGATTGCTGGTGGGTGTGAGTCACCACGCCCAGCATTGTTGTATGTGTTTACTGGGATTGAATTCAGGATTTTGTGCTTGCGAAGCAGGTGCCAGAACTACTGAGCTAAATCTCTGGCCCTCTCTCACTTTTTTGAGCTTACTGTTATTTTGATAATTATAATAGATGATAATACACTTCAAAAAGATACATTGATGTATGACAAGATTTAAAAAAATAATTAAAAACTATTCCCTAGTAAATTATGATACTGATTTTTGAATTCTACCCACATCCACAGTTATGCCAAAGTGTCTTATGGGTTACTAAATTTCCATATTTCTGGATGTCAAATGGTTATTAGTATAAACTAATCAGGACAGATGACTTAAAATTTTGCTTACAAACGTGTTCAAGGGCAAGGAACATGTTCATGTTTAGTGGTTCCAGCATCTGCCTAGCAAACATGTTTAAAACATGACAAAATTCTTGACTGGGAAAGATTGGAAAATATTATAAAATTCTGTTGTATCTTTTATTGTATTAAGTTTGTTGGTACATTTTAGGTATGTATTATGATCACATTCATCATTGGGAATTTGTACCTGTACATGATATATCTTGACTGTTGTTTATCCTTATTTGCTTTTCTTCCCTTCTACCCTTTCACACCTCCCTATTTACAAAAACATTGTTTCTGTTTTATTACTCCTTATATTTTTTCCTTCCCTTCTTTCTTTTCCATCACTCCCTCCCTATTTCCCCTTCCTTTTTGGATCTTTCCTTTCTATTTTACATTATCTATTATACAGTTTTTTTTGAATACTCACTATGTAGTCTAGGCCAGCCTCAAACTCAGAGCAATCCTCCTGCCTCTGCCTACTGAGTGCTGGGAATACAAGCAAGAGCCACCACACCCAACATTGTGGTATGTGGTTACTGGAATCAAACTCAGGACCTTGCGCTTGCCAGAACCACTGAGCTAAATCCCCAGCCTTTGATTACACATTTTGTTCCTTATTTGCTCTTACAGTTTCTCACAGCAGGCAAGTTATTCAGTATTTACACATGTGTCCTATTTCACCAAAGAGTATTGCTTTAATGTGTGTCCATTTAGCTGTAAATACCTCTAGTTTATCATTCTTTATGGCCCAGTAATACTGCATTATATTAAAAAAACCACACACACACATCTTTATCCAGTGATCAGTTCATGGGCATTTGGGCTGTTTCCAAGATTTAGCTATCACAAACTGTGCTGGTATAAATGTGGGTGCACATATGTTGCTGTGCTATGATGCTTTTAAATCATTTGGGAAGATAGCCAACAGGAATAACTAGACCAAAAAGGACCTCCAATCCTACTTGTTTGAGGACCCTCCACACTGACTTCCACAGTGATTGCACCAGTCCACACTCCCCCCAATGGCAAAGAAAGCTTCCTTTCTCCCCATAGCCTCATCAGCATTTGTTGTTGATTGATTTGAAAATAGCCATTTTTCTTAAGTGAGATTGAGTTTTCGCCTTCTTTGTGTTTGTATCTCTTGAATGACCAGTAAAAATTTTTCATATATTTACTTACTGATTCTACTTCTTCTGAGAAATGTCTATTTATTTCAGAAGACACATTTTTGGATTGGGTTTTTTAAATGGGGGGGGGGTTCTGATTTTTTTTTTTTTTTGAGACAGGGTTTCACTTTGTAGTTCAGGCTGGCCCTGA
The DNA here is from genome assembly GCA_004025085.1 of Thryonomys swinderianus. Taxonomy (NCBI): domain Eukaryota; kingdom Metazoa; phylum Chordata; class Mammalia; order Rodentia; family Thryonomyidae; genus Thryonomys; species Thryonomys swinderianus. The sequence goes on from PVIC010021832.1 coordinate 5,463, forward strand.
GCTCACTCTGTAGCCCAGGCAAGCCTCGAACTCAGCAATCCTCCTGTCTCTGCCTCCCGAGTGCTGGGATTACAGGCATGTGCCACCATGCCTGGCACTGTGGTATGTGGTATTGATTGCTGGTGGGCGTGAGTCCCCATGCCCAGCATTGTATGTGGTTACCGGGGGTTGAACTCAGGACCTTGTGCTTGCGAGGCAGGCGCTGGAACCACTGAGCTAACGCTCCAGCCTGGAGGGTTCTGATTTTAAAAGTTATTTATATATTCTATATAGTAGTCCTTTGAGGAACACCTGGTAAAAATATATTCCCACACTGTAGGTTGTCTTTAAACTGTGTTGGTTGTTTCTTTCTCTGTGCAGAAACTTTTTAGTAAGATGAGACCCTTGTTGTTGATTCTCTGTGCTAGTTCCTTTGTGATTGAGGTTTTGTTCACAAAGTCTTTTCCAATGCCAGCATCTTCAGGAGTTCAACCTAACCTTCCTTCCAACAGATTTAGAGTTTTAATATTTAGATCTTTGATCCAAATTTTGATTTTAGTTTAGAGCCATGCTGAAAGATATGGGTCTTATTTTAATTTTTAGCAAGTCAAAACCAAGTTTTCCTAGCACCATGTACCAAAGAGGCTGTCTTTCCTTCAGTGAGGGTGTTTGGTTCCTTTGTCAAAGATGAGGTGGCTGAGTATATCTAGAGTATTTTTCTGCTTCTCCTAATCTGTTCCACCGGCCTTTGGGTCTGTTACCTTGCCATTATTTGACATACAGGTAAGTGAGACATATAAGACTATTACTAGCAGTGACAAAAATAAATCCACATGTAGCAGGTAATAGTCAAGATTCCAGACCCCCCCATAATGGCAAAATATTGAAAGCAGTTAGGGAAAAGAAACAAATCACATACAAAGTAAACTATAAGAATTATAGTAGACTTCACAACACAAATCCTCAAGTCAAGAAGAACCTGGAGTGATATATTTCAAGCCCTAAAAGAAAAGAATCTCCAGTCAGATTGATACATCCTGCAAAAACCAGTCTCATTTTAAGATGCAAATATCCACTTCTTTTTTTCAGATTGATACATCCTGCAAAAACAAACCAGTCTCATTTTAAGATGCAAATATCCACATAATTTTTTTCTCAGGAATGCAAATACTAACTCAGAAAACTGGTGCCTAAGAGATAGGGTAGTTACTGTAACTATACCTGGTCATGGAATTTGAAATCCTTAAAATGATTTGCAGGAAGAATCTTAAAAGGTTTGTAGATGTGGCCTAGTGAAGGCTTAGAATACTGTAAGAAGAGCTTGATGGGTGATTCTTGTCACAGCTCATAAGACCAGAATACTGATAAAAATGTACATGGAAAACGCCAGACTTAGAAGGTTTCAGATGGAGGAAGGACTCTCTTGAGAATTGGACTAGAGATTATTAATGTTACTCTCTGGCAAACAGTGTGTCTATTTTTCCCCTCATGTCCTAAGACTTCGTGTGAGTCTGAATTTAAAGGCAATAATTAGTTCTTTTGGTGGAAAAAGTTCAAAGCAGCCTAACATTCAGGTTTTGGTTGGAGTACTGCTGCCTGACTTAAGCCAGATTTATAATGAGATTAAGTGGCAAAAAACAGATGTGGAAGGGTACCCCTGGGTGCCATTCATTCCCGGCGCAGAGGACTGAAGTCTGCTGACTGGCCCGCTCCAGCCTGGAGACTCGGGTACCCCTGGGCACCATTCCATTCCTGGCTTGGAGGACTGAGGCCTGCCGATTAGCCCTACTCCATCCCAGAGACTCGGGTACCCCTGGACACCATTCCATTCCCAGCTTGGAGGACTGAGGCCTGCCAACCGGCCCTACTCTATCCCAGAGACTTGGGTACCCCTGGGCACCATGACCACAGCAGAGGATTGAGGCCTGCCGGCTGGCTCCCAACCCACCCCGGAGCTGCGCTGTGAGGAACCAGGCCCAAGAGGAGCCAGAGCCATTTCCTGCATCCCTCCACACTGGAGTGGCACCGAGACACCATGCAAGATTAAAAAAAAAAAAGAGGAATCTAGCTTCTATTTTGCCGTCTACTCCTACATCCCTTTATTCATCTCTTGTCCCCACACCCTCTCCTATCTTCCTGTCAGAAGAAATACCCAGAAGTAAAAGACTCTTAGGTTGCCCTATTTCTTCTCCTGTACTATTATAAGAAGGTGTGCAAAGTCTCCATTGGTCTTACAGCATACAGTTGGTACTGTTTTATAAATGTCCTTTTATCCTTTTATTACCGGCTGGCATATGTGAGGTACTCGAGTCTAGGTGATCTTCATAAATCTGCTAACATTATTTCACTCTCCTCCTGTCTCCCTACCTCCCTAATCCCCCATGACCTTTTATCACCAAAGGGGTCTGGGGGGGTATATTTACGATCTACATGTTGTATACACATTGCTGATTAATTATAAATTTTGGCATATGGACATAGAGGTAACTCATGAGCTCAGTCTTCAGAATTGAAATTAACAAAACTTTTCATTTTATTTACTGTGTGTAATGCTGATATTGGCACTGACTGTATTATGGTAATAAGGATGATGTGATTATTCTGCTCAAATTCCTCCCATGATGTATTAGAACTGAGAACTCTCAAGGGTCATTACAGATTCAAGGAGGACACCTTAGAAAGGTGCCGCATCCAAAGGGCACCAGATAATAGAAAGAAAGAGACCTGCAGCAAACATTGCCCTGTCATCAGGCAAAGAATCAAACAAATAGCATTAGAAACAACAAAAGAGTAGAAATGAGAAAATATACAAAAAATCAGGCACAAAGATCACCACCACAGGGATATTCAGAGAAAAGGGAAATAGGGCAAACAGAAACTCAAACGCCAGGACTCTTGGAGATGGTGACTAAAGCAGATCTAGTGAAATGGAAATCAGAACTCATCTCTGTGATCAAAACAGAGGTACTGTCCACAGTAAAAGACATCATTAAAGAAGAGATAGGCAAGAAGATAGAATCCAAGATAGCAGAAGCAATGGACCCTCTTAAACAGCTTTAAGCAGAGCTCCAGGGAGTGATGAAGGAGAATGAAAGCTTGCGAAGTAGGATGAATGAAGCAGAGAACTGAATATCAGACCTAGAGGACAACATAGCAGCCAACGAGCAGGAAAGATATAATCTATGGAAAACACCAAGTAACCATGAGAAATCAACTCAACAGCTTCTAGATGACTCAAGGAAAAATAATATAAGACTGATTGGAGTCACTGAGGAAGTAGGAGACAGTGTAAAAGTCATAAAAAAAGCTATTGTCAGAGATAACAACAGAAAACTTCACACAAAAAGAAATGGACATACAGGGCTGGAGGGTTAGCTCAGTGGTTCCAGTGCCTGCCTCACAAGTGCAAGGTCCTGAGTTTGATCCCCGGTAACCACATATAATGCTGGGTGTGGAGACACGCCCACCAACAATCAACACTGCATACCACAATGCTGGACGTGGTGGCTCACGCCTATAATCCCAGCACTCGGGAGGCAGAGACAGGAGGATTGCTGAGTTCGCGGCTGCTTGCCTGGGCACCATAGTGAGCTCAGGGCCAGCCTGAACTACAAAGTGAGACCCTGTCTCAAAAGCAAAAAAAAAAAAAAAAGAAATGGACATGCAGATAAATGAGGCCTATAGGATTCCAAAAGGCTGTGACATGAAGATATCTACACCTAGACATATAATTTTCAAGGTTCCAGATGCACACAAAAAGAATGAAATACTGAAAGCAGTGAGAGAAAGGAAGACAATCCCTACAAAGGGAAGCCCATTAGGATCACACCAGACTTTTCAACACAAACACTCAACGCAAGGAGAGCATGGAGGGAAGTGTTTCAAGCATTGCAGGAAAAAATCCTCCAACCTAGACTGTTGTATCTTGCAAAACTATCGTTCACAATAGACGGGGAAATAAGATACTTCCATGACAAACGGCACCTGAAAAACTTCACAAATATGAAATCTGCACTCCAAAACATTCTAAAGAACATCTTGGAAAAAACCAGAAAATTCCATACCCATGAGACACAGGAGAGTGAACTCACTGGGGCAAACACGAAAACTAAAGAGGAATGGGGAAAAGCAAGGAAGAAAAAAAACCACGCACAGAGAAACATGGCAGCTCTGCATATGTCCATATCAGTATAACCATTAATGTCAGTGGACTCAATGGGCCAATTAAAAGACAAGCAGATTGGGTCAAGAAGCAAGATCCTACAATCTGCTGCACACAGGAAACACACCTAATTCAGAAGGAAACTCATAGACTGAAAATAAAAGGTTGGAAAACAATCCTCCATGCCACAGGAAACTGAAAAAAAAAAACAAACAAACAAACCAGGAGTGGCTATCTTATTTGCAGATAAAATAGATTTCAAACCCAAACTGATTGAAAGAGATAAAGAAGGTCACTATATTCTCATACAGGGAACTATCCAAGAGAAAGAAATAGCAATCATAAATATTTATGCACCAAACTAATGCACCCACCTATATAAAACAAACATTACTGGACATGAAAAGCCAGTTAACCACGAATACAATAGTAGTAGGGGCCTTTAATACTCCACTGTTACAAATTGACAGATCTACTGGACAAAGAATCAATAAGGAAATACTTGAGCTAAATCAAACTTTTGAGCAAATGGACTTATTAGATGCCTACAGAACTTTTCACCCTACAAAGCAAGAATATACCTTCTTCTCAGCTGCTCATGGATCATTCTCTAAAATAGATCACATTCTAGTCCATAGGACAGGCTTAAGCACATGCAAAGGAATCGAAGTTATCCCCTGCATACTATCAGACCATAGTGCCTTGAAACTGGAGCTGAATAGCAAAAGAAATTCCAAGATCCTCACAAACACATGGAAACTGAACAACACTGTGTTGACCAACCAATGGGCCACAAAAGAAATTAAAGAAGAAATTAAACAGGTCCTACAGCTAAACAACAACCCCAGCACAACATACAGGAATTTATGGGACACAATGAAAGCAGTTCTATGAGGGAAATTCATAGCAGTGAATGCCTACACTCGGAAAATGGAGCAAACTGAAATAAACAATGTAATGATGAACCTCAGACAATTAGAAAAAGAGGAGCAAAACAAACCCAAAGCACATACTAGAGAGGAAATTATAAGGATCAGAGCAGAAATTCATGCAATGGAGACAGAACAGTACAAAGAATCATTGAATCAAAGAGGTGGTTCTTTGAATAGATAAGCTTGACAGACCCTTAGTCAAACTTATCAAACAAAGGAAGGAAAAGGCTCAAATCCATGCTATAAGGAATGAAAATGGGGAAATCAGCACAGATCCAGAAGAAGTCCAATGGATCATAAACATGTACTTTGAAAATCTATACTCCAAGAAGATGGAAAATCTAGAAAAAATGGATAGATTCCTAGACACATATGAACTTCCAAAGCTGAACGAAGAGGATATAAAAATGTTAACCAACCTGATAGCAATGTGGGAAATTGAAAATGTAATAAAAAAACCTACCAACAAAGAAAAGCCCTGGTCCTGATGGCGCCACTGCTGAATTCTACAAAACTTTTAAAGAAGAATTAGTACCAGTACTTCTCAATCTTTTTAATGAAATTGAAAAGGAAGTGATACTCCCCGAATCATTCCTCAAAGCAACCATCACCTTGATTCCAAAGGCAGGGAAAGATCCCACCACAAAAGAAAACTACAGGCCAATCTCTCTAATGAACATTGATGCAAAAATCCTCAATAAAATACTAGCAAACAATACAGAGAGTTATCAAAAAAATCATACATCCTGATCAAGTCAGATTTATCCCAGGGATGCAATACTGGTTCAACAACATAAATCAATGTAATATAGTATATTAATAGACTCAAGGACAAAAACCATATGATTATCTCAATAGATGCAGAAAAAGCATTTGACCAAATCCAACACCCATTTATGACCAAAACCCTACATAGAATTGGAATCGATGGACTTTATCTCAATTTAATACAAGCTATTTATGAGAAACCAACAGCCAGCATCATACTCAATGGGCAAAAACTGAAACCTTTTACATTAAGATCAGGAATGAGGCAAGGATGTCCACTGTCACCACTCTTGTTCAATATAGTGCTGGAAACATTAGCCATAGCAATCAGGCAGGACAAAGATACAAAAAGAATAAAGATAGGAAAGGAAGAAGTTAAACCCATTATTTGCTGATGATATGATACTCTATCTAGAGGATCCTAAAAACTCAACCAAAAGACTGCTAGACTTAATTACCAAATTTGGTAGTGTTGCTGGATACAGGGTCAATGATTAAAAATCAACAGCCTTTGTCTACACAAACAACAGACTCACTGAAAGAGAAATTGGAGAGTCAATCCCTTTCATGGTACCACCCAGAAAAGTGAAATATCTAGGAATCAACCTAACAAAGGAAGTGAAAGACCTCTACTCTGGAAACTATAGGACTTTGAAAAACAAGATAGAAAAGGAAATCAGAAATTGGAAAGACATCCCTTTTTCCTTAGTAGGGAGAACCAACATCATCAAAATGGCTATATTCCCACAACCTCTATACAGATTCAATGCAATTCCAATTGAAATTCCAACACTATACTTCACAGAGCTAGAGAGAATAATAAAAAAAAAAATTCATCTGGAATCACAAGAAACCTAGAATAGCAAAAGCAATTCTAAGCAACCACCACATGCCAGGGGGTATTACAATCCCCAATTTAAAACTCTACTCTAAAGCCACTGTGCTAAAAACTGCATGGTACTGGCAAAGTAACAGACCCAAGGACCAGTGAAATAGAGTGGAAGTTCCAGAAACAACCAGGCAAGCCTCGAACTCAGCAATCCTCCTGTCTCTGCCTCACGAGTGCTGGGATTGCAGGCGTGAGCCACCATGCCCGGCCAAGCCACCTTATCTTTGACAAAGGAGCCAGCATCCCCAATGGAGGAAAGACGCCTTTTTAACAAATGGTGTTGGAAAAACTGGGCTTTAGCCTGCCAAAAACTAAAGCTAGACCTATCTCTTTCACCATGCACAAAAGTAAATTCACAATGGATATGAAACTTAAACATTAAAACAGAAACAATAATCCTGCTGGAAAACAGGTTAGGTAAAACTCTTGGAGACATTGGCTTAGGCAGAGACTTTATGAGTAAAACTTCTATAGCACAAGAACTAGCAAAAAGAATCAACAAATGGGATCTCATTCTACTGAAAAGCTTCTGCATAGCAAAAGAAGTCACTGGCACTGCTGAAAGACAACAACATGGGAAAATATCTTTACTAGCTGTTTATCAGACAAGGGGCTATTATCTATAATATATAAAGTACTTAAACAGGTAAGCCTCCCCAAGTTTAAAGACCCAGTTGAAAAATGGGCATCTGAAATGAACAGACACTTTTCAGAGGTAGAAGTCAAAGCAGCAAAGAAGCATATGAAGAAATGTTCAACATCACTGGTTATTTGAGAGATGCAAATGAAAACAACACTGTGATTTCATCTCACTCCACAAAGAATGGCCGTGATTACAAAATCAACCAGGAATAAATGCTGGTGTGGCTGTGGGGAGAAAGGAACCCTTCTCCACTGTTGGTGGGACTGCACACTTGCGAAACCATTGTGGAGATCTGTGTGGAGATTTCTCAGAAAACTACGACTAGGGTTCCCATTTGACCCTGCTATCCCCCTGCTAGGAATATACCCAAAAGAATTTAAAAAAACCTCATTGGAAAGACAGATGTACACCATTGTTCACAGTAGCTCAGTTCGTGATAGCTCAATCTTGGAGACAGCCCAAATGCCCCTCAACTGGAGAGTGGATAAAGATGTGTGTGTTTTTTTTAAAATAAAATGGAGTATTATTCTGCTATAAAGAATGATAAGATTGATTCATTTATGTGCAAATGGAGACGCCTGAAGTACATGCTAATAAGTGAAATAAATAGATCACAGATAGGCAAATATCGGATCTTCTTTTTGATACAGGCACCTGTAGATGCAAATAAGCTCTACAAAATATGACAGTTTTTGTAGAATAGGAAATTTCCGTCGGAAATTTGGTATGGGAATGTAATGAGGGGAAGGAATAAATATGATTCTGAAAGAAAATAAAAGAGCATGTATATAGGGGGTGGGGAGGTGTGGGTGGGTAGGGATTTGGGTAAAGATGAGAATTAACTTGTGTTATATACTGGTACAGATTCCCCAATGTTATATGTGATTGTGAGATGTATATAAATTGTACCAATAAAGAATTCAATTAAAAAAAGGAGATGTGGAAAACTTAAGTTTTGGCATCCAATTAACTGTGTAAGTTGGATACAATGGAGATGTGGTTGCTGAAATAATTAGTGTGCAAAAAGACATGAAGTACATTGAATTAGGATTAGAAGAAAGATGCTTTTAGAGCATCTCAGAAACCAGTTAGAATTTAGCCACCGGAGTTCCAAAGGCAAAAACTTCACCCATCCATTTGGAATTCCTGATTGAGAAGGGCTTCCTACAGAATGGCTTTTCCAGGATTCATCTTATTGTGCTCGATTATCCAGGTACCCAAAAGCTGCTACAGACATTGTTCAAGGGACTTAGCTAAGGCTCATGCTGGGAGTGGATCCTGGCATTGACCAAGTGATATTGGTTTTTCACTCATGCAGAATACAAGTGCTGTGCAGCCATGGAGGCTTTCATTCAGAGGGGAGGCCAGCAAATGTTCTTCATGGGAGTGGATGTATAAAGCTGTTTGAATGAAGCTGAAAGTACAGTGGAGACCCCAGAAAGTCAGAGATGCCATGAATGTGAGATGTCTGCTGAGGAAAGCTGCAGCTAATGAGTACAGACAGCTCAAGAGAGAATATATGTGGACTTCAACCATAAGGGCCATGGGGCAGAGCAATCCAAGCTCTCTAGAACTCACATCACATGTACTATATGCCCAGGTGCTGAGCACAGAGCTACCAGTTAGTTTTTCCTGCTGGGTTTCAGTCTTACTTTGATCCTATTCTTTTATGCCTCTCTATTCTTCCCTTTTGGTATGGGAATGTTTACCATGTGCCATTGAATTTTGGGATTAGATAACTTGCTTTCTTGAATTATAGAGATTCATACCTGTGACTTGCCTTTAATCTCAGAGGGAACTTTGACATATCCTTATGAGAAATTCTAAAAGTTTTGAGAGTTGGGGAAGAAATGATATTCTTGAGGAAGTGGCTCTGTATCCTCTTCGATCAACAATTGTGTTGGATCTCAGGTCTCTTGTATAAAACAGTTTAGGGTTTGTGCATAACCCATGTACATCTTCCCATGTTCTTAAAATCATCTTTAGATTACCTATTACACCTAATGCAATGTAATTACTAGGCAAACAGTTATTATACTTCTTTGTTTAGGGAATACATAAGAAACAAAAGTTTTTATGTGTTCATTACAAACAAAAATTTTTAAAAAATACTTTCAGTGTCTGGTTGTTGTGGAACTTGTGGATAAGGCAGTCAGTTGTTTATTTTTAATCCAACCACTTCTGTTTTTTCTATCTCTACTATTCTTGTTTAATTCATTGTCATTGTTTAGCTAGCTAACATCCTAATTTATGTTTTTGTTTCTTGCTTGGGTTCTGCTTAGACACTGATCTCCAAATACCTCTTCCTCTAAGAGTGGTCCATTGGTGTAAATCAGGCCTATAACTTCCTGGCTCTAAAACATTGCATACCTTTCATTACTCAGTAAAATGTGAAGTTCTTATTATGCCCTCTGGTTGCTCTGCAGTTCTCTTTTCCTTTTGTCTTCCATTCTCCTTTTACTCTTCACTTTTTTTGTTTTAAATATACCAAATCCAGCCTCATCTCAAAGTTCTTATACTTCCTTTTCTCTGTGCCTTGAATACACAAAGCTCTGTACTTACACACTTTTGTATCAGGGCTTTGCTTGTCCTTCTTATTTTCCCATTTCTAGGATAGTGTGTGGCACATAGGTGACACTCAATAAATGTTCAGTGAGTAGTTTGCAGAAAGGGGTCATTTTGCTCTTTCCCTCAGGGGGATATTTAACAATAGTTGGAGACAATTCTAGTTGTGACAGATGGGAGACATGGAGTCAGTAGAGGACAGGGACTAAATATCCTACAGTATATCTAATATCCCCCTCCCACAATTAAGAATTACCAGCCCCAAATATCCATAGTTTCAACACAGAAAAATACTGTAAAAAGTAAAAAGCAACATCATGGGTTCAATGTCCCGGTTCTTTCTTTGTTATTATTTGGTTGCATATCTTGTCTGAAGGTGTCTGGATAATTTTGGTCTCAAAATGCATCCCTCCATGTGGGCTCTTGTCTGAAGTGTAAGCATAGCCCCTATGGTTTCTCTACTGCATACCCCTCTAATGTAGCAGTTCAGAGTTCCCAGTCAGATGCATATTTTTTCATAGAACCTAACTAACAATTGTTTGTGGAAGCCCAGCAATTTTGCAGAAAGCACAAATATCCTTTAGAATTCTTTCTGACTGGTGGTTCACAAGTAGGCAATCCGAGAGCTTTATGTAGTTCTGCTTCTTATTGGCTACTGCTCTGTAGCCATCTCAGCAAGTGTACCAGCATTCCTGCATCATAACAGGTTGGTACTGCATGTAGCTATCTCAAGTGTTCTGGGTTTTGTTGTTAAAGTCTTGAGATCCCTAAGATGCTGGCAAAGTGCCTTGCATGTACCTGCTAAGGCTCTATTAATACATTTTTATTAAATTAAATTAGATAGCTGTAGGAGACACAAAATATTTAGGGTTTGGACAATAAATAATAGGCATCAGACCATATCTGAAACTCATGGTTTTTCACAATTTTTAGGTGCTCTAAGAATATAAATTCTGAATTTTGGGGGTCTTCTGTATACCCACATCTTTGTAAATAGCCTTCTTCTGCATAACACAGAAAGGGACCCCCAACACTGTCTTTTTTCCCCTACCTTCAATATTCTCTTGTGCCCTTATTTGATTGCTGAAAGATTGCTTGGAAAAGGTAGAGGAGAAGAGACAGGGCCCAGAAGTGGATGTAAGAGCAAGTACAACCAGGACCTATAGAGAGAAGACCCTAAAATGTGAACCTGTAGGAGATTATGACAGTGGTCCACAGATTTTGATGGTATCTTGGATTACAGTGGTGGGAGCAGAGATAGAGAGAGGGAACCAACCATTTTTTATTCCTTCTGGACATATTGTCTGAGAAACAACCTATATGATAGGGCTAGAAGGTGGTGAATGGAAGGTTGTACTTCTGAGACATCTAGAGCAAATCATCTATAGCTGCTAGACTGGAATGTGTCTCATGTATTTCCAGACACTTAGGGACAGAAGACAGAGTTTGTAAGTGAAATCTTTCAACTTTTAAATAATAAAAACTGATTAAAAAATATGCACTGAACTAAGCTGGATTTGGCTTCCCGCTCTACAAACTAGAGTGGTGAACTTGTAACCTCCAAACTACTCAAACTTGTGGCTGTGACATAGGTGAGAGATTTCTAGCTCTCCTCTGGTCTTTTCTCTATCACTTTTTTCTTTCTTAAACCCAGGATCTTTGAATTTGTTCTAGATTCTTTTAAAAATGGTTTCTAGCAAAAAAGAAAATCATAAAAATAAACTTCATGCTGAGAATGATAGGACATCTGTCATCCGTAAATCATGCCTGAAACATGTTACTTCTTAGAATACTCACCTCATGCTTATTGGTTATTTTTTTTCTAGGAGCAAATGATATAAATTTAAATGTGCATAGTGCACTTATCTTTAATAAAACATTGCCTCTAGGCTCTCCTCTGGGTGATTTTCTTGGAGAAAAAGAAAAAAATTTCACAGAAACAACTGGGCCAGATGAATGCTTAAAAATTTGTGATTGGTAACCATAAGGCCTTAAGATTAAATTAGAAAAGTTAGCTTGTCAGCAACAGGTCTTGTTTGCTGACCACCCCCCTTTGTCAACACTGGCAAAAAGACAGACTTTAGAGCTGAGTTAGACGAAGAAAAGTCAACAAATGATTCTGACACTACATCTTCAGAGGAGTATTCAAGCCAAGGGAGTCATATCTGCACCGAAGGTGTCAATGATCAAACCAGAGACCATACTCTAACCCTAAGAAGGGCTAGCTGACTGAGCAAACCCCATTTTAAAGTAAGAAGAAAGAAATAAACTGAAACAGACCCCCTTAAGTTCCACTTTCCAGTTTCTTTCTTGTATTAGTGGTCTTTTTAGCTATTACATTCAAGACGATTTTGACAGCATGGTAATACTGGTACAGAGTTGTGACATGGGTAGAGATTTGGACTCCAGGGCCCAGGATTTAGCTCAAGTGGTATTGTACCTACCTTGAAAGCACAAGGGCCTGAGTTGATCCCTGGTATTGCAAAATAAATAAATGAATGAACAAGTGAATAAATGAATATATATATATATATATATATATATACACACACACACATATATGTATATACATATGTGTGTGTGTGTATATATATATTTGGGCTCCATACCTATCTTAGTGATTTTCTCATTATTGGAACAAATATACTCACAAGATAAAAGAGGAAATGTTTGGCTCACAGTTTGTAGATGGGTCAGTCTATAGCTGGCAGGGCCCAAGGCAGGGAAGCATGGGAGAGAGGCATGGCAAAGGAAAAACAATCCATGGCAGGACAGGAGGCAGGAAGAAGCATCCTTCCTTTTTTCATTCCCTTATTATTCCATCCAGGCTACAAACCTATTGCTTGGTGTGACCCACAGTAAAGGAAAGGCTTCTGTTTTCAGTAAATTCATCCAACCACACTCAGAACTACATGCTAATACAATCAGTGGACTAATCCACTTATTATACTGTAATTCATATTCATCCATGCTAGATCCAACCACCTCCAAAATGCTTCACACAAAAGTCACAAGGCATAAAAATTCTTGATTTGGTGAAGAGGCCTGTGAAGGAAAGATGGGTACAGAATGAGGTCAGTAAGGGAGCCAGAAATTAGAGCATCAGTAGCCTGATAGGCTTTGAAATGTAAAGGAATTTCCATTTTATTACTGGTGTGTTGGAAACCATCATAGGGTTTTTGCACAGGGAAAAGTCATGATGGAATGTAATTTTTTGTTGTGACTACACTTGGGAGAACAGACTATAGAGAAGAGGAAGACTTGAAAATGTTTTATTTTATATTACACTTTGTGTTAGTTACTTTTCTCCTTGTTCCTGAGAAAAAATACCTGACATCTAAAGTTAAAGGGGGAGGGTTTATTTGGCTTACAGTTTGTAGAGGTTTCTTTCAGTCTGTAATCAGCTTGCTGAAGATCAGGGATGGCAAATGAGCATCACAACATGTTGCACGCAGGAGAGGAAAGCTATAGCAAGAGGGACAACAATTCTCAACAGCTTTTTTCTGCTCCTTTTTCCCTTTATTGAGTTTATCAGTACATTTTAGATATACGTTATGATCACATTCAACATTGAGAGTTTGGACCTGTACATGATATATCTTTTTTTTTTTTTTTTGAGACAGGGTCTCGCTTTGTAGTCCAGGCTAGTGCTGAGCTCACTATGTAGCCCAGACAAGCCTCGAACTCAGCACTCCTCCTGTCTCTGCCTCCCGCGTGCTGGGATTACAGGCATGAGCCACCACGCCTGGCTGTACATGATATATCTTGACTCTCATTTTTTCCCATTCTCATGCCCACCCTACAACTTCAACCCTTATATACATAAGTGTTGTTTCCATTTTTTGTTTTTATCATCAATTTTTCCCTTCCTTTTGTCTAATTCAGACTATTAAGGGCAGACAGCATGCACACCCTTAATCCTAATGCCCTTTGGTCTAACCCAACCTGGAATCAATCTCCCATTTGATATTTAGCTATCTTTGAAAAATACTCCATGCATCTTTGGGGAGACATCTCAATACAAGGCAAAGCATACTTGATAGCTGTAGTTATTTGATGATTCAATAATTATTTGTCCACTCAGCAAAATAAGTTGTATGTTTGCTATTAACTATTCTAGGTAGGGTAGACATACATATAAAAAGAAAAAGTCCCTGCGCCCATGCAAATTCTACCCTAATGAGGAAAAACCATGTGTCTGCTATTCCTTGCCTGTTCTTATGACTCTGTTGGGCTGCTCTGCAGAAGAGGAGCAGGAGGGTCTGTGATGACACTTTAGCAGTGTTGTTTATGGAGATGCAAGGTGTAGACTGAAGTAATTTTCATTTAATAATTTAGTTTTGGAATAGATTATGTTGGATTTAAATTATTTTCATTATTTTTCAATAGACAGGGTAGAAGGTGTAGTTTGGAAAAAATTATTTAAGAGAATATGAATTAGCCTTGGGTATGTGAATAATTGGTTTTCATTAAATTTTAAGGAATTTAGGTAGCTGTCTTATAAGAGATGAGATTAACAAGCCTTTAATAAATATATATTTTTTTCTGTTTTCCACCAAGCTCTGTCAACTGCTGCTGACAGTGGGACATCCAAGACAGGACTTGGTCAAGCTCTCTTTCAGCACGTTCTGTGAAGGAAGAATGTGAACTTTACTTGGCCATCAACTTTGTATAATTCATAACTTCTTTTAGTGAAGTCTCAAATAGGGAATTAGAGTCCCCAGGTTTTAGGAAACTTTGATGAGTTTCAAAGTTTGTTTAGGCTTTAATTTCATGATGCCTTCATTTCCATTTAAAAAAATCTGGACAGTATGTTGTTCATGGAGTTAAAATAATGGCTGACCTTGTGTCATGCTTTATTTTTGAAGTTCAAGAACACATTTTGGGTTGGAAGAAGAAAAGATCAATGTAATACTTAGCAGTATCTGACTAGACTCAGAGATAAATTCAGAGATTACTCATAGAAGGAAGAAAATGGGAATAACTTCCTTGTCTTGGAAACAAGTGGTGTTATTGAAGGAGTAGTGGAATTTGAGTCAGCAAACAAGCTGAGTTGAATTATATTCAGTCAAGTGGGGTAATATTGAGAATAGGTAACTATGCTTGACACTGAGATGGAATTATTGAGGAACTTGGGAAATTAATATTTATTTCTGTATCTACTTCATTAGAATGATAGCAAGTTCAGAGTTCATTGTAGGAGAATGTGTGAAGTTGATACATAAAGTAAGGAGAATATTTTCTATTGGTTGTTATATTTATTATAAACTGAATTTCAATGTAATTTTTACATATTTTAAAATTGATTTTTTTTCTACTTTGTCTATCTCAGATTCATTCCTGGATTCTGTTGCTATTTCTTGGTATTATTTCCAGTAAGAATTTTTGGCTAATTTTTTTATTCAGATATCCTTGGTCAGTGGTTTCTTCATCTTCACTGGTTTTGTTTCTTTTCTCCATGCTTAGCAAATGTGCATTTCTAAGTGTGCTTATGCATTTTTAAGGATTCTCTGAATATCCCAGCTAGAAATTTCTTTTTTACAAACTTTCATTTCCTTGTTTCCATCACTCTAATGTAGTAATTGTAAAAAAGCTTATTTTATGATCAATTATAATCATGTCTAAGAAACATTTAACTCTATCTCTTGGTCTCCTTCCATTGGCAAAAGATCTATTTCCTTATTTCCCATTATCTATTTTTTTTTTTTTTGAGACAGGGTCTTGCTTTGTAGTTCAGGCTGGCCCTGAGCTCACTATGTAGCCCAGGCAAGCCACCGTGAACTCAGCAATCCTCCTGTCTCTGCCTCCCCGAGTGCTGGGATTATAGGCATGAGCCACCACGCCTGGCACTGTGGTATGTAGTATTGATTGCTGGTGGGCTTGAGTCACCACACCCAGCATTCTATGTGGTTACTGGGATCGAACTCAGGACCTTGCGCTTGTGAGGCAGGCACCGGAACCACTGAGCTAAATCTCTGGCCCCACATTATCTTTTATTTTACTCTTTATTTTGAGTTTCTTATATATGAGAAATCATGTGGTATTTATGCTTGTATGTCTGGTTTATTTCACTTAACATGATAGTCTCAAGGAGCATCTATTTTCCTCCAAGTGACTCGTTTATCCTTCTTTATAGCACTCTGTACTCCATCACATGCAAATATTGTATTTTCTTTATCGATTCACCTATTGTTGGGCATATAGGATGGTTCAAGGATTTAGCTATTGTGAGTTGTGTGCAAAAGTTACATTAGATCATGTCTTTGAAG
This sequence comes from Thryonomys swinderianus, assembly GCA_004025085.1. NCBI lineage: Eukaryota > Metazoa > Chordata > Mammalia > Rodentia > Thryonomyidae > Thryonomys > Thryonomys swinderianus. The sequence goes on from PVIC010021832.1 coordinate 21,670, forward strand.
GAGGCTTCTGGTTTTTCTCTTTTAATTCTGTAAGATTGTTGCTTTCCTGATGTCAGTTTCCATCTGTATCACACAAGAAAACAATAATATTGGGACGATAGCTCATGCTTTCATTCTGAGCATGTACAGAAATTTAATTAGAGAGTAGAGATACAAATTTTATAACTTAAATGCATTAGCATTTTTTGTTTCTTTTGTCTGTAAATGTAGGAACTTCAGCAATATATGCACAGATTCAGATCTAGACTCACCTCAGTATCATGCTAACCCTGAATGAATGACTTAAACTCACTCTAATTCTTAGTTTTCTAGTATATAAAGTTGGAATTACAATCTTCCCACTTTATGATCTAGAAGTGAGTATTTGAAGTCCTGTAGCATTGGCCTGGGTACACAAGGGTAGAGGATCAATAGATATTAGTGAGATAATGATCAAGAAATGCTGGCATCTGTAAAGTTACCCTACTGCTTGGTACAGGCATGCTGTCAGTAGACACTGGCACTGTTAATAATACTAAAAGTGGTTTATGATGACAGTGGTGATAATAATGTTAAAATGATTTTATTGTTGGAAGGCAACGTTTATTAAATAACTCACCAAGCCTTAGCAGTAGATCCTGTCCTCCAAGCCTTCCATTTTCATTTACAATGTAAATATTTGGTTTGCATATTTTGCCTAGAAGACATTTGGTCAAATTTCCATTTCCCCCATGCTGTTCCTACTTAAACTAGAGAAGTGTGATATCTTTACTTTTATCCAAATAATGTTTTCTGTCACTGTTAAGTCTATTCTTATTAGACCTCCAACTGTTCAAATTATATTCATTGCTTGAGAGTCTTCTTGAGACTTTTCTGTTTTGTTGCAGAATGTAATTATATCGTCTAGACCTGACACATTATAGATTCAGAAACTCAAATCTGGACAGCCTGTGTCTCTCCACCACCTCATGGGCAATTAGTCATAGTGCAAATGAGCCTTAGATCTCTTAGAAAAATGAAATAAATTTGTGTTGCCTCCTAAAATAAATATATAATTTGAGCTCCATATTTTCAGCACACATGCACATGCTGATAGCCTTCCTTTCTAAACTAGAGACTTCACTGTTTTTAATCCTACATCTAGGGGCTTATATTTAATTTTTTTTTGAGTTGGTGAGTCTTGCGACAAGGCCCCAAGCTTGTTATTATTATTTTTAATAGGAAATATGTCTCATACTTCTTTTGTGAATCTCTAGGACAGTGTTTTGTACTTACTGCTGCTCAGTGATTGCTTGGTTGAATTCACTTTAATTAAATTAGGAGGAAATCACATAGCCCCAGGAGCTATGGTACATTTGCTGAGTTTTCTTTTCTTTCTTTCCATTCCTATATTCAGTTCTCTATTTCTTGTGGAAGAAGAGGTCACTGAATATCTGCTGACCAAATAGCTGAATTTTCTCTAGGGAATTTCAAGGGAGAATCCTTGATGTTCTGAATATATCTTAGGTGTAGGCTGGTGGGTATGCTCAAATTTCATCTAGTTTATTATTAGCTCTATAATGTTCTTTCAACAGTGCTGAGCAACATATGGTTAACTGCATTTCTTCTGTGTGCATGCTTTAAGAACATTCTGAAGCAACAGAAGATGAATACTTCTTGATCAATACACAGTGTTCCTAGCTATCTAGTTATATCAGGGGATTTCAATTTAAGTGTAGGTTACAGTTTTCTTTTTTACCAATAGATTCAGTTGAATGTTGAGTATCTATTGAATGACTACTATATTCAAGAGTCATGCCAGGGATAGTCACATATATATATATATATTTTGAGACAGGGTCTCACTTTGTAGTTCAGGCTAGCTCTGAGCTCACTATGTAGCCCAGGCAAGCCTCGAACTCAGCAATCCTCCTGTCTCTGCCTCCCGAGTGCTGGGACTACAGGCGTGAGCCACCACGCCCGGCAGTCACATATATTTTATAGTTTGCTTTTTTGTAAGGTGTCTGTGAAGTAAATATTACAACACCCATTATGTTAGGGTCTACCATGGGCAATGGAGAGGTTGTACAACCTCTCAAGTCATTGAAAAAGGAAATGAAAATGCTATGATTACAACAAAACATGCTATCAAATCCAGTACTCTTTTCATTGTCTGGACTTATTTCCACTAAGCTTTAAAAATTATTATATGTTGGAATCTTAGCAACAAGGGAGACAGGCACCAATGGCTAGCACCTTGGCCTGTAGTTTCCTGCCACTGGGCCCACATGAGAGGCTCACAGAGACAGAACAGGCAGGTATGGCATGGTGGAAGTTTCACAGTGAGTCTTGGTAAGAAGGGAGTTGACTAGTGCTTGGACCTGCAGCTCTTCTGTAACCAGTGCAAGACCAGAAGGCTTTGCAATCTCCATTTCCTTGTGGGCCAAACTGGACACAATTGTTATATGGGGAAGAGCCTCTAGAGACTCCATCTGCTGTTTGTGGACACTGAATAAGAGCAGCTGAGGTACTGGAACCTATACAGAAACCTTCAGTGAGTTCCTCCACCCAGTCCACCATGTCGAAGAAAACACTCACAGGAAGAATAAGGGAAGCCTGTTGACTATAGCCATTGGTGAATTGGTGGAGTGCGTTCCACCTGCAAGATCCTGCATTCTCACAGAGTTCAAGCCTGTAGGGGCTTGTTTAGCTCAATTTAGGTATTATACTCAGAACCTAGACAAGGAATGATGGCTGTCTTCCTGTAACTAATCAACTTTGATCTGTGTGCTACTGCCCATACTATCTACAGGAAAAAACAGATCAACATTGTGAAGGGCCATTTTGGTAGTCTTAGCTTTGTTTTGTTGTTGTAGTTGCTGTTGTTAATCTATGTTTCTTTGTTCTGACCTGTCTATTAATTTCTCAATTCTGCTGTTCCTAAATCTGTCCAACTTTTTTTTTCTCCTCTCATCTGCTCTCATTTTTATAGAGGAGGGAAAATAGTTTCCTGTTTGCCTGCTGCTCCTAGGTACTCCTATTCTCCACTTGTTTCCTCACCCTCTCCTGTCCCCCAGTCAGAATTAATATCTAGAAGTAAAAGTGTTTCAGTCTTCCCTAATTTCTCTTCTTTCTGTATTATTATAGGAGGATATACAAAGTCTGTAGTGGTCCTGTGATTCTTAGTCGGTTCTGTCTTATATTTGTTCCTTTTGCCTCTGTTGTCCTTTAGCATCTATAAGGTACTCAAGATCTACGTGATCTTTATAGATCATCTAACCTTATTTCTAATCTTTCTCACTCCTTCTGTCTCCCTACCTCACTAACTTCCCAGTGACCTTTTACTCCCAAAGGGTAGTGCTGCTATATTTAAGGACCCATATGCTGTAAACACATTTCTGATTAGCTCTAAATTTGGGCATAAGCAATTCACAGATGCAACTCATGAGGTTAAAGGTATCAGGATAGTAGTTGCCCAAGCCTACTTCATGTGCTGTGTTCAATATTGTTAATGATACCAATTGTATCATGTCAACAAAGATAATGTAATTGTTTTGTTCAAATAGTTGCCATTGTATTCCAGAACTGAGAATACTTAAGGGTCATTACAGATTGAAGGAGGACAACCCAGGAAGTAACCATCTCCTAAGGGATCCAAATTTTAGGGAGAAAGAGACTTGCAACAAACATTGCCCAGACACTAGGCAAGGATTTTAATGAATAATACCAGTAACAACAAAAGAATAAAAATGAGAAAAATTCAAAAAACAACATACAAAGATCCATCACCACAGGGGAATCTAGGGAAAGGGGAAATGGAGCAAACTGAAGCTCAATCATCAGGACTCTTCAAGATGGTAACAAGCTAATAAAATGGAAATGAGAAATAATCTTTGAGGTGAAAACAGATGTACTGTCCATAGTGAAAGTTATAAATAATGCTAAAGAAGAGTTCAGTGTCATGATAGAGCGCGAGTTAACAAAAGCAATGGAACCTATTAAACAGCTTCAAACAGAGGTCCAGTTGATTAAAAATCCAACAAAAGTTTGTGAAGAAGGATGAATGAAGCTGAGGATCGAATTTCAGACCTAGAGGACAGGTTTGTGAATAGGAAAGATATAATATATGAAAAATGGCAAAGGATCATCAGAAAGCAATGCAATAGCTCCTAAATGATAAAAAGAAGAATAGCATAAAACTGATTGGAGTCACTGAGGAAGCAGGAGATAGTGCAAAAGACATAAAAACTGTTCACAGATATAATGGCAGAAAGCTTCACAGGAAAAGGAACAGAATTGAACACACAGATAAAATGAGGCATATAGGACTCCAAATGGCCATGATATAAAATATACTACACCTAGGCATATAATTTTCAAGGTTCTAGATACACAACAAAAGAAGAAATACTGAAAGGAATTAGAGAAAAGAAAAAAAACCTCATACAAAGGGAAGCTGATCAGGATCACAGCAGATTTTTCAACACAAAACTCAAAGAGAGCCTGAAGTGAAGTGTTTCAAGTCCTGGAGGAAAACAATCTCCAAACTAGATTGATTTATCCTGCAAAACTATCTTTCAGAATTGATGGGGAAATAAGATACTTCCATGGCAAGGAACACTTGAAAAACTTCACAAACCTGCACTCCAAAACTTTCTAAAGAATATGTTTGAAAAAAAAAATGAAAGTTACAAACCCATAAGACCCAACAGAGTGAACGCATTGGGCCGGACAAGAAACTGAATGGAAAAGGGTAAGAACAAAGAATAGAAAAGCCAAGGATAGGAAAACATGACAGCTCTAAGTCTGTCTATATTAGTTATAACCATTAATGTCAATGGATTCAGTGCACCAATTAAAAGACACAGACTAGCAGAATGGATCAAGAAGCAAGATCCTACAATCTGCTGCATACTAGAAGCACACATAATTCAGAAAGAAAGCCATTGGCAGAAAGTAAAAGGTTGGAAAACAATTCTCAATGAGACAGAAAACAGCAAAAATGCACAAGTGGCTATCTTATTTGTAGGTAAAATAGATTTTAAACCAAACCCAATTAAAAAAGACAAAGAAGGTCATTATATTCTTGTACAGGGAGCAATCCAAGAAAAAGAAACAATAATCATAAATATTTATGCAACAAATTCTAATGCACCCAGCTATATAAAGAAAATATATATATTTTTTGAGACAAGGTCTCGCTTTGTAGTCAGGCTGGCCCTGAGCTCACTATGTAGCCCAGGCAAGCCTCGAACTCAGCAATCCTCCTGTCTCTGTCTCCTGAGTGGTGGGATTACAGGTGTGAGCCACCACGCCCGGCTGTAAAGCAAATATTAATGGATATGAAAAGCCAGATAAGCACTAATACAATAGTAGAAAGGGACTTCAATACCTTCCTGTCACAAATAGATTGACTGGACAAAAAATAAATAAATAAGGAAATACTTGAGCTAAACCAAACTTTTTTTCTAAACCGAACTTTTGAACAAATGGACTTAATAGAGGCTTACAGAGTATTTCACCCCACAAAATCAGCAAATACAATCTTCTCAGCTGCTCATAGATCTTTCTCTTAAATGGATTACATGCTAGGTGACAGAACATGTTTAAGTGAATGCAAAATAATTGAAGTTAACCCCTGTATACTCTCAGATCACAGAGCCTTGAAATTGGAGCTGAACAGCAAAATAAATTCCATGATCCTCAGAAACACATGGAAATGGAACAACACTCTGCTGAACAACCAATGGGTCACAGAAGAAATTAAGTAATTTTTGTAATTAAATGACAACCCCAGTACAACATATAGGAACTTAAGGGATATAATGAAAGCAGTTTTATGAGGGAAATTCCTAGCAGTGAATGCCTACACCAGGAAAAGCAAGCTCAAATAAACAATCTAGTGCTAAAAAATGGGAGCAAGACAAATCCAAAGCTTGTACTAGGGAGGAAGTTATAAGGATCAGAACAGATATTAATGCAATGGAAACGAAGAGAATGGTAAAGAGAAGAAAAAATCACTGAGAAGAAAATCAATTAATTGAAGAATTGGTTCTTCACAAGGATAAAAAAATTTGATGGACCCTTAGCCACTCTTATCAAAGGAAGGAAAAGGCTCAAATCCATGCTATTAGGAATGAAAAGGTGGAAATCACCACAGATCCATCAGGGGTCCAGGGGATAATAAACACCTACTTTGAAAATTTATACTCCAACAAGATGGAAAAGGTAGAAGAAATGGATAGATTCCTAGACACATTTGAACTTCCTAAATTGAGCAAAGAAGATACTGATTTCATTATCGATCTATGAAATTGAAGGTGTAATAATAATAAAAAGCCCACTGATGAAGAAAAGCCCTGATCCTGATGGCTTTACTGCTGAATTCTACAAAACTTTTAAAGAAGAATTAAGGCCACTACTTCTCAAAGTCTTTAATGAAATAGAAAAGGAGGCAGTACTCCCAAATTCATACCTGGAAGCAACCATTACATTGATTTTAATAGCAGAGAAAGACCCAACCGAGAGAGAGAGAGAGAGAGAGAGAGAGAGAGAGAGAGAGAGAGAGAGAGAGAGA
>PVIC010021833.1:0-20651 GCA_004025085.1 Thryonomys swinderianus
TAGACAATTCCCGGATCTTCTCTTTGGCATGAACACCTGTAGATGCAAATGAGTTCTAGAAAGTAGGACAGCTTTTATAGAGTGGAATATTTCTATAGGAAACTTGGTGTGGGAATGTGATGAGGGGAAGGAATAAATATGATACAGAAAGAAAATAAAAGAGCATGTATAAAGGGGGGAGGAGGGGGAGCGGGTAGGGTTATGGGTAAAAATGAGAAAAAAAATTGATCTTGACTAGAAGGCTCTCAACTTAGTATTACCCTTGACTATATAAATATCCCATTTTCCAAGAAGGAAATCACTCCCCTACAAAGTATTACTCTATTCATAACAGAACTTTAATTGGCAAAATTTAAAACCAACACTCAAAGCCACATAAACTGGCAATGGCCATAACACCAGTACTTAGGATGCTAAGAGGAGGTCAACCACGCCAAACCAAACAAACAAACAAAAAATACCAACATGGGCCAGGAATTTTAGCTCAAGTGGTACTGCACCTACCTTGGAAGGACAAGGACCCAAGTTAACATCCCCAGTACCACCAAAAAAAAAGTACCAACATGCAGGTGAGAGGCACAGTAAAAGGCAAACACGAAGGAAAAGAAAATGGTTGAAGAAAAATCAGGATTAATAAAAGCTACTTACAAGGGGAGAATGTTTCAAAAAAGAAGTGATTAGTGAAGATAAGAGTTAACAAAAGGTCAAGCAACACAGGAACAGAAAATTACCCAGTGGATTTAATAAGAAGAGACAATAACTTCAGGAAAAACAGAATTAGTAGAGCAGCAGGGAGCCAAAATCAAACTATAGTGGGTTGAAGAGCAAGATTGAAGTAAGGAAATAAAATTCTTTTCAGATAATTTCTTCAGAAACTTTAGTTCTGAAGAGAAGAAGAGCATACATAGGACATTTCAACAAAGCCTTGGGCAACACCATTAAAGACTGGCCAGGCAGGTGCTAAGAGCATCATATATACTAACTGTAGAATATTTACAATACCATAGCACAGGCTCTTTTGCCAGCAAAATTTTACAGATGAGAAAAGTGAGGCACACGGGTTTCAATGTAAAAACACAGAGCCAGAAGTAAGAGCCAGAATTAATATTTTTGAAATTTAATTCTTACACAATTTCAGATTTATAGAACAACTGCAAGAATTTCTGGATTCCCTTCACCAATACTGCTCAAATATGAACAATTAACTAAACTTGTACTAGTTATTATTGTAGATACATGTGCACATTTTTCTTAATAAAAGTTGCAGACATGCCTTCTACTCCAAAATACCTAAATGTAAACTCCCTTTAAAAAAATGCTTTTGCTGGGCCACAGATTTAGCTCAGTGGTTCTAGCACCTGCCTAGCAAGCACAAGGTTCCTGGTTTGATCCCCGGTAACCACATACAACAATACCGGGCATGGTAGTTCACGCCCACTGGCAATCAGTACCACATACCATAAATGATGTGTTTGGTGGCTCAAGCCTGTAATCCCAGCACTAGAGAGGCAAAGGCAGCAGTACTGCTTAGCTCGAAGCTTGCCTGAGCTACAGTGAGCCCAGCACCAGCCTGAACTACAAAGTGAGACCCTGTCTCAAAAACAAACAAAAAAATGCTTTTACAAAATTATAAACAAAATAGTTTAAATCAAGATATTAAATGAAATCAATATTGCCTAATCTACAGGTTTTTAAATTATGCCAGCTTCCTCTACAGTATCTTTTATGGCAGAAGAAAACCCCAAATTGTATGTTGTATAGTACTGTCATGTACTTTTAGCTTTTTCATCTAAAAAATTACCTGAGTTATTCTTCGCAGTTCATAATATTAACATTACAGAAGAGTGCAGTTATGCTATATATCCTTGACATGCACGGGTTTGTTCCATGCTTCCTAATGACAAGGTTCCCACCATTCACCTGTCAGATACAGTAACCTTGATGCTGAGTTCTTTTCATTGCAAACTATCAGAAAATGCATGAACTTAACACCGGTAGGATTCACTATGTTCACTTGGTTATATTTCTCCACTGCAGGTTACTATTTTAACATCAATAATTAAGAAGTAGCTTTAAATATTAAAAAATTTTATGAAATTATACTTTGAGAGTGTATGGTCATTCCTCAACTTTTCACCTGCTCGCATTTATCGCATTTGTAATTCTCATCTAACTAATCTTGTGACTCTATCAGACAATAATATTCTAATTTCATCATTCCTTATTTATTGGCTATTCTTGCCCTATAAAGAAGAGCTCCACCTTTTTCTCTATACGTTCATCCATCTATCCATCTATTTTCTACCAAGTGTGGGTACCTAATTCAGTAAGTCACAGTCGTTTACTATCATTTACTTTATTGCTGAAACGGACCAGTGAGAGACCGATTCTTCTTATGCTATCTCTTATGTCCTTTTGACATGCCTTTATAATTCCATAGGCACTTCCTTGCTTTTCTTTTTGGTACAGTCTGGTATTTTAAATTTGACTTGTTCTTTTTTTATGCCAGCTTTCAAATCAGACATTTCTCTAAACCACGATCTACCATCCAAAGGAACAAACTACTACTACATCTTATAACATGCATGAACCTTAAAATATGTTAAATGAATGAAGCCAGAAATAAAAGTTCACATACTATATGATTTCATTTATATGATATACCTGGAATAGACAAATCTGTAAAGCCAGTATGCAGGTTAGTATCGGCCAGAGAACAGAAGAAAGGCACAAGGGGTTTGAAGTATGGATTTATTTTTTTCTTTTGGGTAAAGAAAATGTTTTGCAATTACAAAGTGATGACAGTGACACAGTATTACAAAATACCAAAATCCAATGAATTACATTCTTCCAAATGATGGTATGAAATTATATCTCAAAGCAAAACAAGATTTGGCATGAATGCTCATTGGTACTGGGGTACTGTGTTTCCAACACTTAAAGCACAACCCTAGGATATAGATATTTCTACAATCATGTGACAAATCAGTTTAGAGCCATAAAAACACACACATATGTGTGTATGTATGAATGCATATATACAGACTATCATGTAACAACTAGGTAACTCTACACAGAAACCTATGAAACTCACTGCTCTCTCCAATTCCAACTCAACATTTCATTCATTCTGTCCTTCGTCCTTTTCAGATCTGCAATATCCTCATGAACAAAAGAATTCTCAGAGCCAGAATTTGGGTGCAGATACTAAGCTCTCTAACCACTACACTACATTTGAATGTGATCATTTATTTTAACAAGACCATTATTTACTGACTAAAATTCAGAACTCAGCAAGTGTCTCTTCAAGGATACTCACAGTGATGCTGTCCAAGAGTTTGGCCATATGTTTAATAATTTCACCATGTTGTGCAGGTTGCATTTGTAGTAATTTCTTTATAACAACCACACTTTCTGCAACAACTATTTCTGGAAGAGACAGAGATTATTCATATCAACTATAAGTAATTCAACTCAGCTTAGCAAAATGTAAATATAAACTGACAAAATATTCTGTATACTTTAAATGACTAGGTGAAAACTATAATTATAAATGTACACAGATTCTTTGGGTGAACATGTCTTAAGTAGAAGAGTTAACTTTAACCTCTAACCTCTGTTGCCTTCTGCTACCTGCTATTGCTTTGTCTCTGCCGCTCTACATACAGAAAGCAATAGAGGTTGGACTATGCTGCTCATTGTAGTGTGGAGTGTCTTTGGCTTTTAACTTTTCAAATAATGCTCTTCAATCCCACTGTTTATATAGTGGTAGTCAAACACAATCTAAACATTTCCCCTATTCTATAGAAAATAGTAACTTAAAAAGTTTTTGTTAAATGACTATGTGCAGTGAAGTCAGTGGGAAGAATTAGTTGTAATAGAGAAGTTGTTATAGACTTCCAAGCCAGAAAGAGAAGGAGTGGGAGCTGGATTGTCTGTTTTGTCCCAGAAAGCTATTCTGCCAGTGTTTACCCAATTCTGTGTTCTCAAATGCTGACCTGTGCACTGTAACAACCAGACTCCCTTGGCCCTGGCTTCTAATTGTGTTGAGCCAAAAGGAAGCACCTACAAGAAGAGGGGACATTTGCGCCACAGCCTCCCTTGTAGCACTTTCATGCATCCACTGAAGTCTTCATTCCTGCAAGGGTTCTCTCCCTGTAATTTGGTAACTGCCTGTATTCCTCATACCCCCTCCCTCAACCCTAGGGCAGTTTTACTAGTTATTATACTATTGCTAGTCATTAACCCCACTGTATTACACTGTACCTTTCTGGTTTACCTGAAAGGTACATTCCCACACCTTTATGAAGTGAATGGTCTCCTTTATGAGGAGAAGGTCACCAGAGTACATTCTTTTTCACTGGGTCTTTTCAGTGTGCCGTCTGTTTCTTGCCAGGACCTTGCTGATATAGTAAGCTGCTAAAAGATCCTCAAACCAGAATTTGGGGGTTGAGTTATCACACGGAAGCACAAAGCTAATCACTGATCCACAGTTAAAATTTCGATTGGCACAGTAGGAAAATATAAAGAACTACACAGTGCCTCATCTTTGGGAATAATTCTTGTACAACATCATTAGCTGTACTACTGCCAAAGAAATAACACTACCTTTACTTATAGCTGACATTTCTTAAATTAATAGAGCCTCAAAGACATTACAAATTATACATTACAAAGATCTGTATTAATAATCACTCATTCTTAAGGGGCTTTATAAAAGAAATATCAAGACTTGTGTCCTGGGTTTTTTTGGTTAAAAAAAATATTTTTTAAAAAAATCTAGCTCCCTTTAAGAATATCAATAAAATTTATTATAATCATTATTAAACATATATATTTCAAACTGCTTATCTCTTTCTCCACTTAAATTAAGAAATATAAGTAACTAACAATTAATGCTGTAGCTTTCAAAATTTTAGACTTCATTTCTTCCCATGGTAACATAAAGTACGTGAACTATGTCATTACAGAAATGAATAAAGAGAGACATGCTGGAATTATGACGTTTCTCAGAATTTGACTTGGGACAAAGAAGTAGCATTCTATCTTTAATCATGTTTGTTTTTATAAACAGAAACTACTATCATATAACACCATCTATCTTAATCACTTTTCTTATCATTGGGACACAATACTTGACATGTACAACCTAACGGAGAAGAGACTCATTTCAGCTCATGTTTCAGACCCTGAATGCCTGGCTACAGGGAAGCAACACCACAGCACGGAAGCTATTCACTTGTTGGCAGCCAGGAAGCAGAGAGACTCAGGGGAGGAGCCCATAGGAAGGGAGCCGCTCCTTTTCAACCCACATCCATAAGGACCCACCACTTCCAGCCACCTGCCAGCAAGTTGGCTATGATGTCTCCATAATGTAGTCAGCTGCTGGTCAGATGAGACTCTGTGATCTTAGATCTAAGCCGTAACACCACCACTGGGTGCAATATTGAAGAAAAAAAATGAATCGGAGCAAGGCCCTTCTAACATCAAACTTATACTCGGTGGGAAAAAAAAATGGTTATGTGAATAATTACTATGCAAAATAAAATATGGTTGACTGTGGTTATAAAGAACCCAATATAAAAATGTATTATTACAAAACAGGCTTAAGAACAAAATCCTGCTATGAAAGGAATGGCTACTTGACATAGCTATATGGCATCATTTATCCTTTGTAGCTAAATTGGTTCCCTATTGTTGCTGTCAGAAATTACCACAAATTTAGTAATTTAAAACAACATGAATATACAAATGTATCATCTTATAGTTCTGGAGCCTAAAGTCTAATACAAGCCTACTGGGCTAAAATCAAGGTGTCAAATCAGAGCTGCACCTCTCTGAAGGTTCCAAGGAGGATACCCCTTATTTTCCACCTCTGCAGGTGGCCCACCTGCCTTGGCCCCTGGCCCACTTGAAGCAATTAGCACTCTGATCATTATTCGGGTGGCTTCCTTGCCTTCTCCTATTCTGATAAGGATCCCATTTTTACTACCCTAGGGCAATCCAAATCATTTCCTTCTCACTAGAACCTTAATTCCTCTGCAAAGCCCCTTCTGCTAATAAGGTAATAGTCACAGGCTGCAGGCATCAGGATTATCATTGGGTATTCTGCCAACCACCTGCTAGGTGCCTCCTAGTTCCCTAAAGTAATCCTCCTCACTTTTCCTTTATGCTACTTCCTAGTTGCCAAAGGTCACAGCACTGCATTAGTATTTTACCAGAAGCACAAAATGATCCAGTGTTATGAACCTTGGTTTCCACCTTGTCCTCAAGAAAATCTTAATGGTCCTAACTCTTAGAAGTAGAATCTCCTATTTATCCCCATTTTACAAATGAAGAATCTGCAGTACAGGTAGACTGAATAGTTTCTCAAGAAAGTATTAATATTCAGAGTCTAGCTCTACACGTAAGCAAACAGCCAGCAGCAGAGTAAGTGGTCAGTACAAGGGAAGAGCCTAACACTTTACTTCTCTGTCTCCTCTGCTAGAATGAACTCCATGAAGAGGGGAGAGTTTTGTAACTGAATATCTTATACTCTGTTCAATATTTATTAAGTGCCTCAACTGATTCGAGTCCTCAGCAAATGCTTCAGGATTATTTCAAAAACTAAACAAAGTTTAAAAGTAGTCTTTCATCCCAAATATTTTAGTTTATAGAAGGTAGTCAAGGTTATTAAGACAAGCAAATTATCAATGTTACCTTAAAAGAATCACCTTATGTAATTAAAGTATCCTAAGCAAACAAAAAATATGAATTTCTCCTGCTAGAGACTCTTTAAAAATACATTTACCAAATTCATCTTAAATAGTAATAATGGGCTCTTTTAGAGCAAGCTTCAAGTTTACAAAGAAAGGCTCTCTCGGTTTCAAAAATCACCAATGCAGGAATTGGAGGTACTAAGGGTCCAACAGAAACATACTAAATATAAGCATAAACAACACAGCCTACATGCTGTTCCTAAGGTTTAAACGTACAGCATCTCAAGAGATGATGAGGTATTCATTTCACCACAAAAACCTCAAAATACCCAAATTTTAGAGCCTGGAAAGATCTTATAAATTTTAAGAAGGTGAGGCTTCATCATGGAATTTATTCTTTTTATAGAAGAAAGAGATTCCTTTTTGTCAGGACTGGTCACTTTTTTTTTTTTTTTTTTTTTGAGACAGTCTCGCTTTGTGGTTCAGGCTGGCCCTGAGCTCACTATGTAGCTCAGGCAAGCCTCAAACTCAGCAATCCTCCTGCCTCTGCCTCCCAAGGGCTGGGATTACAGGCGTGAGCCAACACACCCAGCACTGCGGTATGTGGTGATGCAAGCAGCAGCACCAACAGCAGCCCCCAGACAAACACAGGTTCACCAGGAGAAATAGCCCATGCCGTGGGGGGCCATAGGGGGAGGGGGAGATAAGACAGGAGACTTGGCAGGTGAAGTATATTCAATGAATTTCTCATGTTAGGTATTCTCAATTTATGACAGTCTTACTGGGACATAATCTGGGCATACGGTGAGGAACATGTACACCCCCCCAAAGTGTAGCATATATGACAAAAAGGTAATTAATCAGGAATTGTGGGCTAATGATGATTATGAAACCAGAACCTAGACAACTCAATTTCAGTTTGTTAGTATGTACACTATGGAAAAAAGAAAAAACTCATCATTGCAAAGAGAATTTTAATTTGCCCAAAACAAAAGCCTAAATATAAAAATGTAAGTAAATCCTTCTACCTTTTGCGAGTGACTGCAATCACTTCTCAGCCTTTTGGCTAAAATCATGTGCAGGATGACTCTGATTTTATTAGTCTCCCATTATCTTACTATGAAATATTTTATTCCTGTTTTCTTTAAAATGCTACAGGAATATGTTTTGAATCAAAACATCTTTGGAAAAATTACTGTCTTACAAAGTTGAAACAAAAATGATGACTAAACCCACAGCTTGGAAATTTCAAATAAATGGATTAAAAAATTAAGTTGAAACAATGTGATTACCCTTTATATTTAAAAGAAGTATCAGTGTTCTAGTTAATTTTTGGTGCTATAAGCACACAACCGAATTTTAAAGGAACAATTTCTCTCACAGATTTTGGTTCATAATCTTTAATGTCCTGGTGCTATTTTCCCAAGGAGTATGTTTTATCTGGTCGAGAGAAAGTCATAATTAAAGATAAAGGAAAATAAAAAAGCCCACTTTTAAAGTCACATTTTAAAGTATAACCTACAAAGAGAAAAAAAGGATGTTATTATTAAAAATAGATATAAATATGTGACATCTGTCATCTTAACTCTTCTAGTTGCCTTAAACAGACAAAGGAAATTTTAACGTATTTCCTTTGTAATTCTGGTGTGAACTTATTTCAAATTTTAATATTCTATGAAGGAAGATGTTCTAGTCACCATAGTATCTTGAATTTACAAGTGTCAGTTTATAATTCTGTGTTTACAACAAAAATTAGAAATGTTGGTATTTCAGAAATGTTGGTTCTTCTTTATTAGAAATAGTGCTACAGTTTTCTAAAAAAAAAAGTCATATGAGAAAAATAATCTACACATAGTCCAGACAATAATAGGATTATTGTGATTAAAAGCTATTTTTCAAATAAAGTATAAAAATCAATTTTTGTTATACTTGACTTCATGCACTAAGTTATATAAGTCTATATCTGGATATGACATAATTATATTTAAAATCTTACAAATAATTTCATTCATCTTACACAAAAATTATGCTTTTCCAAGAAAGAATCTCACTGTAATCAAATATATATTCTTTTAACAAATTACTTTAAAAGTAAGAAGTTAATTTTTCTTTTTCCTTCTAAATGGCCCCACTTGTTTTAAACCTATAACCATAGATAGAGATATTTTATTGTGGAACAGTTAAGACCTAGATTACATATTTTGCTGGCTATCATTTATTCAGTTTCTTAGAGTGCTGTTCAGCATAAAAACATGAAGCTGTCCAGATTCGTGGCTTTTAAATCTCACTAATCTTGATAAAATTATTCAGCAAATTGCTGAGGGGGAAAAAAGTTGAAGGTACACAGTTAAGTATTTTTTCATCCAGCCATTTCTCAAAGTTATAAAGTCATTTGCCTGCTTTTAGCACCCTCTGCAGGTAAGTCAATATTACACATGACTTACATGTTATTAAAGCAGTAAAACAGATTTTTATGGAAAGATTACAATGGTGATTAGTGAAGAAGTAAAATAAACAAATGCAACTTTCCTAGTAGAGCTAAGGCAAATATGTTTACTAATTAATTCTCTAATTTACTGAAAAACAGAATGTGCATATTTTTATGCATTTTAATAAAAGTGATACAGTGTTCATACTACTGATATACAGGGAAAACTAAAATGTAACACAAAAGATTACAACTTGAAGACCATGTTAGGAATATTCAAACTACGAAGTAACTAAAGATGAAATGGGGCTAGAACTTACCATCCCTGTTGGAGAGCAGACAGACCAGGCCGTTGAGGCAGGTGTCCGCAACTTCCGAAATATTGGCAGCACATCTGCCTATTGTCTGAATAGTGGCTGCTGCAAACTGTTTATCCTGGCTTTTCACATAGGTCTGAAAGAATATTATTTCACTCATTTTACAAGCTGGTACTATCAAGCAATCAAAACAAAAACAAACTCAAACTCAGAATTATTTTATTAACCTTTGTCCATATACAGAATTCCAAAAAACAATTTCATGAAGCTCAATAGGAGGCCCAACAAATGATTTCATTTCATTCTGCTTTTGTTACATCTGTGCCAAGAAGAGGCACATGTTCAAGCCAGGCTCATTCACCTGTGGCCGCAGAGGCCTGAGACTCGGAAAGAGAGTGGGGAGCAGTCACCCAAAGACAGCAATTAGTTTAAGGGTAAGGTTGAAAGGGATGAAAAGAACTTTCTTTGGAGGTTTCATTCATTTCACCAGCAGCATTGGTGACTCTATGGGAGAAAAGGGTCACTTTTCCAGAGATATTAAATCTAAAAATTAGACAAAAGGGGGGGGTGAACCAACAAGCTTCTAGCAAATAGTTTACTTTCAAATGACATCAGAATTGTTGTAAAACTACACTACTTACAGTAAGTACAACTGCAATAAAGACTATAGTTTAAAGTAAGATACCATAGTTTTACAGTATTTTCATTAACTGTGCTTTAAAAACAAACCATAAATGATTATTTATAAAAACTTAAATGATTTAACAGAAAGTTAAAAAGATTTTCACATAATTTATAATTGCAGTAATTTCAAAGTTTAGAACTTTGCGACTTTAAAAATGAAGTGTTATTTATAAAAATGAATTTATTATCCGTTTATATGTAAATGAGATTTTTAAGAAAGATTTCCAACCACAAATGAGAAGTACACATAAACTTTGATAATATATAAATAAGATAATAAAACAGTAGTTATATGATAAATGGTAGAAGAAAACCTAGAAATAGCTAAAAATAGTGAAAATGGTACCAAAAAGGTGATTAAATAGCAAACAAACAAATTAAGCTCAGTTGGTTCCACAGAGGTAAGAGCAATTTTATTTAAAATTATTCCAAAGAGACTACCTAATTATCCTAATTAAAAAATATACTTAAATCTTCAGAACAATTCTCTATTTTAGTGATATTAAACATAAGTTGTAACTATGAATATAACAGAAATAAGGTACTTATTAAGACAATGATAAAAACTAAGAAATGATATATTTAAAAGTCTGACTGAAAAATAGATCTTATTATAAAACATCCTGATAGTAAATAAGTAGATCAGTAACATTCTTAAGCAGGTATACTGTGAAACTTTAATACAATTTAACAATTTCATAAACTTAACAAGACTTCCTTCCTACCATCCTAGCAGACATGACACAGGCAGAAAGTAGAGAATGAAGGGATACCCAACAAGATTACACATGGTAACAGAAAAATGGACAAGGGCAAAAAAGATCAAAATCTAAAAACAAATCTGTAAGAATAAAGTAAAATTCAAGAAATGATCCATAGTTATGCATATTTGATTAAAACTTTAAAGTATGTTAATTCCTTTGGTCAAGAATTTTTCTTGAATACATCATGAAAGTAGAACAGTCATTATGAACATACAAGTCATAGACATACCATAACATTTTACTGCTCCTGAAAAAAGCATAAGATAACACAGTTAAAAGTAAATCTATGTCGGGGCCGGAGGGTTAGCTCAGTGGTTCCGGCGCCTGCCTCGCAAGCGCAAGGTCCTGAGTTCGATCCCCGGTAACCACATAGAATGCTGGGAGTGGAGACACGCCCACCAACAATCAACACCGCATACCACAATGCCGGACGTGGTGGCTCATGCCTGTAATCCCAGCACTCAGGAGGCAGAGACAGGAGGATTGCTGAGCTCGCAGCAGCTTGCCTGGGCACCATAGTGAGCCCAGGGCCAGCCTGAACTACAAAGCGAGACCCTATCTCAAAAACAAAAAAGCAAAAAAAAAAAAAAAAAAGTAAATCTATGTCTATACAGCTAAAAATAAATTGAATATGGCCTCAGTGAATGATGATTGATGGCAATGAGTCTCTGGCCATACCATCCTGAACACACCCGATCTCTTCTAAAGGATGAAGGCAATGAAATTAATTAAACTAGTAACACTTATAAACTGCTAACTTTGTGATTATATAGCACATGGCATATTTTGTCCAGAAAACTGCTAAGGGGATACAAAGCTCCATAATACATCCAGATTCAGATTCTCTAGTGCTGTGATCCAGAACTAAGATTTCAGAGCTGACACTTTATCATAAAAAGAATACAATGATCATGACATAATTTCTCAAGAATACTCTGGAGAAACACAGCTAGGAAGATTCTTATCCACTGGCACAGAAGGTTTTCAAAAGCAAAAAATATAAACAACTAAAAATTAAAACACCATTTTTAAAAATCATAGTAAATCAATCATAAATCAAACATCCGTAAAGCCCTACATGAGCTAAGCACCTAAAACAGGATAAAACCAAGCAGACGGGCAGTCAGGAAAGGAAATGAGCACCACATATGGAAAGGGTGATCAAAGAAGACAGCACAGAAGTCAGAACTGGTACCAGGAACCAGTTGAAAAATATCAGTCTTCACATTTTATGAAATGTCTTTCACATTTTATGAAAGTATAAAATAAAATACAAAGTTTAAAATTATGTATGCATACTTAATGTTTACACTTGAAAATGTATACATTTGTAAGTTAATTTTGTTAAAAATCACTGTTTTTTGCACAATAACATATTTTTAGATTAAGATACATATATAAAACTTAAGAATAAATACATTTTAAAAGTTATTTTATAGTTAGCATTGTATACAAACCTGAAATTCTCTAAGAAGAGTTGATATGTTCGCTTCATTTGCTAAGTTTGTCAAAATTTCAAGCTATGGTAAGAAAGTAAAAAAGAAAATAAACATTGTAAAATCCACAAAAAATAATGAATTTAATAGAGATTAGGCATCTAATTAAAAGGTTTTAACCCCTACTATCATAAATGCAGTAAGGTATTATTTCCTTCAGGTAAATGTAGCCTATTTTCTCTTGTCTAAAACTAGAAACTTGATAATTACATACTTCTGAAAATATTAATTAAGAAGAGAATCTTAAATCTTCACTAATTATCCCAACTTTGCTATCTCTAATTAACCTAAAGAAGTTAAGTTAGCTTGACTTTATTTTTTATTAATAAAACCATCGGCCCTACTAGTAACTCTGTTTTCCACGTACCAAATTAACTCTCTTAATTTGTTCTCTTACAATCTATCATTCCAAATACTTAAGATACTACACCGTCCCCTTTGGTGTTCATTCATATGACATGTGCAAAATATATTTCCACTTGGTGCTAAACATACTTTTCTTTATTCACACAAAATAAATCTAAAGGCAGATAAAGAAAAAGGGGAGAAAAAAAGAATAGAGAACAGATCAAAGAAAACAAAACACAAAATGTAGACATAAACATGTTTATATCAAGAATTACATTAAAAGTAAGTGACCTATATAGTCCAATTAAAAGGCACAGATTGTAGAAGTATTTTATAGATTCTGTTTACAAGACATTTATTCAGATAAATGTACTGGGTAACACTAGGATTGTCTTCTCCCAAATTACTGTTTGGCTTTTTATTTTGACTAAAATATTTTAACTGCTTTGGACAACTTTTTAAACATATATTGGGGCCAGTTGTTGTGGCACATGCCTATAATCCTAGCTCTTAGGACACTGAGCCAGGAGGACTGGTGTGAATTCAAAGCTAGCTTGGGCTGCATAGTGAGTTCAAGCCCCACTTAAACTGCATAGTGAGACCCTGTCTAAAAGAAAAATAAAAATCAGGATAATAACATTAGTCTGACACTTCAATGCAATTGTCATTATGCATTTATGTTTCATTAACTGTACTGACAATGTATAATAAAAGGATCCAACTCAATGTCACATATAGTTCTTAGTTGTCTCCTTGAGTCTGAAAGATTTAAGTTTTTCCTTTGACTTTAGTGACCTTGAAACTTCATAATTACAAACCAGTCTTTTTGTAATATATCCTTCAATTTGTGTGTCTTACATTTTCTTATGATTAACTGTTTCTGTGTGCATGATACACTTCACAACTGTTCATGAATAATTCAGTCTTCTCCCTTTAATGTCTTGATATGGTACACTATGCATGGAAAATGTTCACATGCCTGGGTGTGTTTCTAGGCTACCTGTCACACTCCACTTTTCTGTCAAAACATCACACTGTCTTAATCAGTATAGGTTTATATTTTTAACTGAACTCTATACCACAGTTATTACCCTCTAAAAACACTCTTTTGTAATCTCTTAGGCTACCAAAACTACTTATCTCCGGAACCCTTTAACCACACAATCAAACCTACAATCAACAAAAAATATTCATGAAAATCCAACCATATATCAGCTTTCTTAAATTCCCCAAAGATGCTCTTACCTTTCCATTGATCATAGTGTTTTAAAATTTCTGAATGATTTAAAACACATAACACTAAAACTACCTACATGCTTGTTTCCCTCAGTATGCTGTGAATTACTCAAAGTGTAGGGAACATATCTTAGCAGTATACTGTCTAAATATAATATAGTAATTAGCATGAAATAACAGAGATGGGAAAATATAAAGAAAAGTCTTTAAATGTATTTAAATCCTTAAAACACTTTTTGAAAGCAAGACTCCATTCTGTAGATGTCACAAGCAATATAGCATTAGTTCTTAGAGGTCAGAATATCTGAAAAATGAAAGCATACATACCTTCAATGTCTTAATCATAGTTGGATCAGTTGACCTAACATAGAAACTCTTCAGATAAGGTTCAAATATGCCCTAGACAATAAAAAGAAATAAGTAATTATAGTATATGCATTTGCTTTTTAAAATATGTAATCACAATGTACATACCTTTCTTTGAATTGACATAGTTGCAATATTTTGTAGAACAATATACTGCACCTCCCTATAAATTAAAAGAGAAATTTCATTGATTTACAGTTAAATTGAAAATGACCCTAATGGCTTCATGTGCTCCTAAGCAGAACTTCTGGAAAGTGACTGATTATGGGAGCACTACAGCTGCCTGGCTGTAGAGAGGTGGGGCCCGGTAGGAGGAGGCAGGTCACAGAGGGCTGGTCTGGAAGGGCAGACCTCTCTCTTCAGCTTCTCCCTTCACACGCTGCATCCCAGACTCTGACCCAGGCACTTTTCTCTGCCCAGGCCCTTCTACCATCTACTTCCTGCCTTAGGGCTGAATTGAATATATGACCCAAAATAAACCTCTTCTACATTAAGTTGCAGGTACCAGGTATTCATTTCTAGTGATGAGAAAGTGATTAAGATAATACAGTTTATTCTTTGAGGCAATATCTGAGTAAACAATACAGTAATGACAAAGAATGAGCAAAAAGTATCACAGTGGATGAAACTCTTCAATATACTATTGAAAGTTTGTACGATAAATCTTAGATATTTATATCTTCTTTTTAGTGAATTTTTCCTGTAAGGTAATAAATTAGGTGTGATTTCATCATAGGAGTTAAAATCAATTTTGGGACTGAGCCTGGTGGACTGCCAATTTTAAGCACTACCTGGAGAAATTAGAGAAACCACACCTGAAAATGAAAAATTAAAAGGACTAGGGATGTAACTCTGTGAAGACTCTGGGTGAAACTTCCAGTACCACAAACAACTCCCCACTCAATTTTGCGATACTGTGCTTCTAAATTAAAAAACCAATACTGCAGGTATTTTAAACACATACAAGGAAAGTATTCTCCAGGCCAATGCAGGTAAATTCAACAATAATGTTAATAGAAGTCAGACTAAAAAGCTCATTCTTTCACTCAACCTGGTCCAGAGTAAAGGCCAGGTTAAAAGAACTGTCATGTTTTTAAGTTCAAATACCTAACAAACTGAACCAGGTATTCAGCTTCACATAAAAGACATAGTCCACAGCTTTCTGATGTCCTTTCCATTAGCAATAGAACAGAAAAATTATTAAGTAGAGGAAACAAGAAAATGGCTAGATATAAAGAGAGAACCAAAATCCCAAAGAAATGATACACTTATTACTTAGGAAGGTCAAAAACCAGTCAAAGGCCAAAGTTCTAAATTGAAGCTTAGTTAAGAAGAAAAATAAACATACACCCTTTTTCTGAACCCAGTCAGTGGAAATGTACACACAGTGATAAGAAAAAAATTAACTTAAAACAATTAATTATTTTAAAATATGTAGGGTATACCAAATAGCTAAAGCAAAAGTACTAAAGAAAACAACATAAACAACAAAGAAAACAACACAAACAACGAAGATCTAAATGAAGAAGGGCAGTTACAGGGGTTAGTCCCAGAGTCCTGAATATACTGGACAAGTGTTCTTGAAATTACAAGGCACATTGCCATGGTCTGGGTCTGACATCTGCTCCAAAGTCTCGCACATTAAAGCCAGTATCCCCCAAGGCAACAACTGTCAGAGATGGGGCTTTGGGGAAGTGACTGGTTCTTGACAGCACTGACCACATCAATGGGTTAATCCACTGATGGGTTCATAAAGTAATGTATATTTGCAGGTGATGAACACTCAAGAGATAGGGCCTAAATGCAGAGGTAGACCACTGTGGCATTACTTTTAAGGTCCTATTTTATTCCTCAATCCTTCATGCACTCCGGTTTCTGGCTGCTGCGAGGTGTGCAGATTTACCTTGCCATATACCCATCGCCAAAACGTCTGCCTCACCAAACATCCATGGCAATGGAGCCAGTCAACTATGCTCTGGAACTATGAACCAAAATTAATCCTTTCTCCTTTAAGTTGACTTTTTTCAGGCATTTTGATATAGCAACTGTTGGGAACATGTTTTGGGAGAAATAATTGGAAGGTCAAAATTGATCAGGCCTTCCTGGTGCAGATGGACTCTGGACTCAACTCGCTTCTACCTCTGCTAACAACAAAGACTCCTGGTGGTCCCTCATGCTGTGGTGCTTCAAGGCGGAACTACTCCATTGCCAGTGTCTGCCCTGCCCAGCAGAATCTTCATTTGCATAATGTCTCTAGGACTATTGGAGGTGTTTGCCCTGCCCACAGGGCTGTTACATTGTTACTCAAGAGGTGCTGAATAAAAGGTGTGGTGAGCTGGGGCCTGGGGTCTTTTGCTACCCAGAGTAGCATGGATCAGGCTCAAACTTATCCTCAGTGAACCTCGTTTCTGCCTACTTATTATTATTTCGCTGTGTGCCACTGACTCACAGGAGACTAGAACCTAATGAAAGGTTCTAGTTACGTTCCCTTCCCCTGGTTCCCACAAGCAACAAAAAACTGACTAGTAACACAAGGGCTCAATAAAAGTTTTTTACATTGTTGAGTTGAACCACTAACTCATAAGGATTTGAAGTGCAAAATGGCATATTCTAGCTAAAGGAAACTAAAAAGTATGTAATTCTTTAAAGTGAGTAGCTACTAAAAAAATCAGTCTTTTTTTTTAACAGAGGAAACTAAACTATTACAATTTAGTAAGATGGAGTGATTCTGCCAGAAACTACATAACTTAGTCTATGTATTGTTCTACATATAATCATATAATAATCCACTGAATAAGCTAATCTCATAGTACTTCACAGGGTTTTTCAAGGACTCCAGATCTCTTGAAACTCCAAAGCTTCATTACTGCCCTGTCTAGAAATATAGAATACTAGTAGGCTACTTGTGATAGTACATACTACATGCCACAAAATATTATTACTCTCTTTGGGTTAAAGTTTAAAACTTCTGGGCTGGAATTTAGCTCAGTGGTTCTAGTGTCTGCCTTGCAAGTACAAGGTCCCAAATTCAATCCCTGGTAATCACATACCACAGTGTTAGGCATGGTGATTCACACTCACCAGCAATCAGTACCACATACCACAATGCCGGGTATGGTGACTCACACCCGTAATCCCAGCACTCAGGACACAGAGGCAGGAGGACTGCTGAGTTCAAGGCTAGCCTGGGCCTCACAGTGAGCTCAAGGCAATCCTGAACTACAAAGCAAGACTCTGTCTCCAAAAAAAAAAAAAGTTTAAAACTTCCATATATATTATTCAGATAAATTTTATGAAAGCTTTTATGATAATAATGAGATTTAATTTATAAAACATAATCAAAGCTACACATTAAATGTCTGAAAGATAGAATATTATTTGCTCAAACATTACTTCTAAAAGAATACAAAAGAAAAAAAGTAAAATCATGATAAATGACCTACCTGTTGCTACGAAGTAAGCGCACTAGTGACTTAGAAATGATGCCAGTTTCTGACTTTGGTGATATGTGCCAATACAGCTGAGCAACTGCCATTACCACCTATAAGATAAAGCATGTAAGCAACAGGAATTCTAAATCAGGTACTGCAGGTCCAAACATATTCTCATTCATTCTTGCCTTTACACTCCTACAAAATCCCTATGAAATACATACACCTTTGTAGGGAATTAAAGAAATTTAATCTGCCTCCCCCAAAATTCTTCATCCTCAAAAACTGATCTTTATTTAGAAGCAGCATTTAACAGATATTAATAAGGTTAATGACTGAGTTGAGACGGTCCCACATTAAAATGGGCTCTAAATGCAATGTCAGCACTCTTATAAAAGTCAGGCAAAAAAGGAATGCAAAGATGAAGGCAGTGACTGGAATGATGCACATATGATGCAATATATTCCAAGGACCAGCAGCAATAGCCCAAAGGCTGCACAAGAAGCAGTTTGTCCCTCAGCAACTCCACAAGGAACAACTTCATTTATACCTTGATTTTGGACTTCAGGTTTCCTGCAATGTTAGAGAAATAAAACCTCTGTTGATTTAGTCAGCTAGTTGTGGCAATTTCTATTGCACTGCCAGGAAACTAACACATCCCAAGAAAAGAAAGACATAAAATGTTCCAAGTGTAAGAATCAGCATAGGCCAAAGCTCACTGTGACACTCTAAATTCCATACTCTTTTACTATTGCTGCTGTGTACAGAATAGAGAAAAACTTTGTCAACTACTCCTCAGACAGAGGACTAATGTATAGAATATATAAAGAACTCAAAAAATGAAATGAAAACTCAATAAAAAATGAGCAAGTAAAACAAGTAAGACATTTCTCAGAAGAATATATAAAAAAGATTCATCATCTCTGGTCATTACAAAAAAAAAAAAAAAACCCACACTACACTTCTACCTCAGTTCAGAAAAACTGGGTATCATCAAATCACATCAAATAGCATCAACCAATCAAATAGTAATAAATGCTGGCCAGGCTGTGGTGAGAAGGAACCCTTCCACAATGTTGGTGGGAGTGTAAAGTGGTACGACCACTACAGAAATCAGTATGAGGATACCTCAAAAGCTACAACTAGAAATCCCATTTGACCCAATTCTTCCCCTTATACAGAAAGATAAACTTGAGTCACTGATAGGAAAATCTATGCAACTTCAAACCATAATGTTAACTAAAATAAACCAGACACATACCTTTAAATATGTGAGCTCTCTTATCTAAGAAAGCTCTCCAAAAACAAATAAACAGCAAAATAAAGGGTAGATAATAAGTAGGGAGGTAGATCTTTCTTATGTAGGAAGGAGATTAAGAGGTAAAAGGTTAAAAAGAAGAATAAAGATGTGTCATATACATGTACCAACTTCCCATAATGAATGTGTTGGAAACATGTACTAAACAAAATTCAAAACTGAAAAACAAATACCAAAATATACCAAGAGAGGACTTCTGGGAAAATGGTGGAGGAGTAAAGAGCAGAGAGACAACCTTTGCAAGATTTAATGTCCAAATACCGGAATATAGTAACATGAGGAAGAAAAGAAAAAGAGAAATGAGTTCTCAGAACACAAGAAGGATCTGAAGCAAGAATTGAAGTCCATAGGAGAACCAGGAGAGAGTCTTCAACAAAGAAGAATGTGGCAAACTGCACTTTCCCTGAGCCCTGATTCACTCCATGGGAAGGGTAGATAAAATCTGCGACACACAGGGACTATTGGCAACCCCAGAGGCCTCCAAGAAGAAATGCACCAGTGGAACAGAACAGTAGATACAGCATACTGCAGTGGCTCGTGAGTAATTCCAGTTTAGATGTCCTCCAAGAAAAGGTGAGTGGCTGGTAGCCATCTTGGAAAGGGGCCAATTGAGCTCAGAACTCAGAAGAGGTGTAGGCTGCCTCCATTAGTGTGAGACAGCACCAAGTTAAAGTACACAGGAAGTCAAGGAGCCAGGCTCCAGCCAGCAGGGAGTCTAGAGCAAGCCAGACTTGAGACATGGAATGCTGCAGGCGAACAAATCAGGTTCCAGCCTCATAGCTGGGAACAACCTTGAGCTTCAGAATGAAAGGTGCAGGCTTGCTGGGATGTCTTGTCGTAATGCAGAGTTAGCTCGCTGGGATGAATCAACATACATATGAGCTATGTGTACTCAATTTGTCCACCAGTGACAGTGGACACATGCCTTGAAGAGAACATTTTTTTTTCTTTTCTTTTTATTGGATTGTTTGCTCTTGCTTTATATAAGAGTAAAGGTTATTTCTAGGTTTTGTTGTTGTTGTTGTTATTCTGTTCCACTGCTATCTTTCCCTCCTGTCTTCATTACCGGTTTCCCAAAGTTTGCATAATCTTCCTCTCTCCTCCAGTCTTGCCTCTAAGCGCTTCCTCTTCTTTTATTTCTCTCTTTTTTCCACCAACCCTCTTTAAATGTTCTCCCCTGAAAGTGAAATCACCACACTGAGGGCATATTTACAGCTTACAATTTTCTGGGTTTTTTTCAATTTTGTCAAATAACCACAGATCGAGTTCACACAATTAAAGGGACCAAATTAGTAATTACCACACTTTGTCATTTTCTAGGCTGTGTTTGATGCTACTATTACTGCTGACTGTACTACCTTAGTCAAAGTGACATAACTATTCTAATCAATTGTTTTTCCTGCTATGCCAAGACTGAGATTGCACAAAGGTCATGAACAATGTTATAGGGCACTGCCAAAGAATGAGGGACTAGGCAAAATATGCAGCAACTTCTCATATCCAATAAATTAAAAGAGGTAGGATCTTCCAACAGACTCAAACCCCAAAAGCCAGCTGCACCTGGA
>PVIC010021834.1:0-28200 GCA_004025085.1 Thryonomys swinderianus
AGTCTGCAATCCCACCAACAGTGGAGAAGGGTTCCTTTCTCCCCACAGCCACGCCAGCATTTATTGTTGGTTGATTTTGTGATCGCGGCCATTCTTTGTGGAGTGAGATGAAATCTCAGTGTTGTTTTCATTTGCATCTCTCGAATGACCAGTGATGTTGAACATTTCTTCATATGTTTCTTGGCTGCTTTGACTTCTGTCTCTGAGAAGTGTCTGTTCATTTCAGTTGCCCATTTTTGAATTGGGTCTTTAAACTTGGGGAGACTGATCTGTTTGAGTTCTTTATATATTGTAGATAATAGCCCTTTCTCTGATACACAGCTCATAAAGATTTCTTCTCATATTGTTGGTTGTCTTCTAGCAGTGCCAGTGACTTCTGTGGCTGTGCAGAAGCTTTTCAGTAGAATGAGATCCCATTTGTTGATTCTTTCTGCTAGTTCTTGTGCTATAGAGGTTTTATTCATAAAGTCTCTGCCGAAGCCAATGTCTCTAAGAGTTTTACCTAGCCTGTTTTCCAGCAGGCTTATTGTTCCCTCACCCTTTTTATATAGAAGAGGTGCTATAAGACAACTACTCAAAATATGAAGTTTTCTAAAGGAAAGAAGCTGCTGTCACATTCAGATGGTGAAGTGCTTACAGATGATGAGTGGCCTCATTTACCCCATAGCTTATTGATTATCTTGTACTAAATATATGTTGACAGTGATCAATGACCCTAAACCTCTCACATCTTGGAGAAATATTTCTATCCCATTTGCTAGCAGTTGTCCAGTCCTGGTCTCCAACTAACTTAGAATTGAGAAAGCCTTCATTCACGGTCTCTGTCATCCTCTTGGGGATATGTACTTCAACCTTAAAATACTTCTCAGCGTTGTTGGCTAGTATTAATTGAGCCCTTAATATGTGTCAAAATATTTGCTAGTGGGGCTGGAGATTTAGCTCAGTGGTTCCGGTGCCTGCCTCACAAGCGCAAGGTCCTGAGTTCGATCCCAGTAACCACATACAGTGCTGGGTGTGGTGAGTCATGCCACCTGCAATCAATACCACATACCACAGTGCGGGGCCTGGTGGCTCACTCCTGTAATCCCAGCACTCGGGAGGCAGAGGCAGGAGCATTGCTGAGTTGGAGGCTTGCCTGAGCTACATAGTGAGCTCAGGGCCAGCCTGAACTACAAAGCAAGACCTTGTCTCAAACAAACAAACAAACAAACAAACAAAAAATTTGCTAATGTGTTTAATGTGAAGAGCAGAGAGACTTTGTTCTTACATTTTTTAGGTGGTGACACTGAGATTCAAAGAAATAAGTTGACGTGCCCAAGTTCACAAAATTAGTAAGTGACAGAGTCAGAATTTGGACCCAGATTGGTCTGATTCCAGTCTTTTCTTCTAACATCTTCACGAGTTTGCATTTTAAGTGGGCAATGTTTGAAAACTTTTCAATGTTCAGATACAAAAAGTAAAATGCAACCTTCCTTGAGGCTAGGTGGTAAGCAGCAACAAAACTGTTTGTCTCTAAAGTCTATTCTAAATCTATTAGCTGGTGTTCTACACATAGGGTCTTCAAGTTGGGGACAAGGTTTGATAGAAGTCTCCCATTGCCATATTAAATAAATCCAACCAGTACACTCTAAGCACCTACGATGAGGCATAACTTTCTTATAGTCATCTCGAGGTGTTGATAGCTTGTCTTTGCTTTCAATGGGTTCACATGTCTGTGGAGAAGAAGACAGGGCTAATTATTAAATACTTATTGGATGAAGGTATGAGGTTAGCTGAGAAAGTAGGACCTGACTTCCTAATCAAATAGTCCACTTGGTAAAGCATATATATAGATGAATAATGTGAATAATGAAACTATTCAATGTTAAATGTTAAATAAAACAGTAAAATCTAGGATACATTAGCAACCAGATGTATGTGTGATATAAGCTGAATATTTGAGTTCTGAAGGGCTATGACTGATGGTGTAATCACCAGAGCATAGTTATTCAAGAGCAACATTAAAGAAAAGGTAAATTTTCAATGGAATATCTAAAGGCAACAGCTGTCCTAGTTAGGTTAAGTTCAGTGATTTCCAACTTGAAAGCCTCAGACTCCTTGGGATGGAGAAGAGGATTGAATTATTGCAAGAGACTTAGGTTTTATGTGAGGCCTCAGCTCTGTGTGCATATGAAATGAGTCTAAAATGTATACTGTATGATTTTAAAAAACGGATCTTGTTTTTTTCTCTTATGACCATAGTTATCAGTACTTCTTTAGAGGCTATGATGAAGAGATAAAGCTACCACTGAGTCCCCAATAGTGAATTAGATTGCAGTCTTTTCATCTCTTTTGTTTGGCTTAAGTTCTAACGTATAGTAACAGACTAGGACACTAAGTGTTAAAGAGAAAACAGTTTCACAAACAAATGTCAGTCTTATAGACTTGAAATAGTCCTCTAAGACACTGTTTTGTGACCCACACTCTTCCATTTTGGGGTTTCTAAGCTTATCTTGCAATCAAAGGAATTGGTACATCTGTGCTGCAGCCTATTTTTTTCTCCATTTTGGGGAACAGAATATCTCAGCCATTGGATACCTGGGCTTTGGAGACACATCTCTTTACAGGCCTCAATGCTACAGGATCATTTTGGTTTTAACCTCCTCCCTTTTACTTTATTTTTTCTTGTGTACAGGCCTGAGATCCTTTGATCGTTTGCCCTGCTGGCTTCTGGCAGCCCTTCAATCCAGTCACTCTAGTTAACATGCAACACTACTTGTTTGTTTCTCTAGATAGTTCCATGTAAATCACTCAATTGTGAGAAGGTCACATATTGAACAGAAGGCTAGCCAAGAGGGCCTAGACAAAGGGGAGAACATTTCTTCCCAGCAGGTGAACTCAGACATGAAAATGTAAATTTTTGCAACAAATAAATCAAGGCAAAAATTTCACTTTACAGAAGGATTCACCACAGGGTTCCTTTAAATAGCTGGTTCTTATAGTGCATGTTACAATGATATTTGCTTACCAAAAAAATCAAATCCAACTGAAAGTTTGTCAGAAAATAGGCAATTATTATGATGCCTCATAAATTTTGTATATTTTCTCCTCCTTGAAAGTAATTACACATAAGTAGACCCTGTGTGTGTGTGTGTGTGTGTGTGTGTGTGTGTGTGTGTGTATTTATGGCATGGGTCAAGATAATACAGTAATACTAAGGAGAAGTAGAATATTTAGCTAGGTCAACATTTCTTCCCATAAACCATCTATATCATAATCACCTACGGTGCTCTTAACATGAAGGCCTAATAATCTGTTGTTGCCAAACTCTTCCAGGTGATTCTAATTCACAGTGACTTTTTCAAGAACTACTGGGCTGGATATTTCCAGTGGAATCTTTTCTGCTTTGCTTTCCTTGTTTTTAACATAATATACCATAGTTTTTTTTTTTTTGAGACAGGGTCTCACTTTATAGTTCAGGCTGGTCTTGAGCTCACTATGTAGCCCAGGCAAGTCTGGAACTCAGCAATCCTCCTGCCTCTGCCTCCCGAGTGCTGGGATTACAGTTGTGAGCCACCACACCCGGCATGTACCATAGTTTTTTACTTTAACTGTTTATTTTATCAGTGTGGAAACAGATATATGTATGAATATTGTATTGAGTTGATAAAGCAGAGGATGTTAAGAACAGGGATACTGATAATCATGTTTCTATGTGTATTTTTTATAAAGATACAAATGTGTATCAGAAATACTTAAGGAAAATGCAGAGCAATATTCTCATGGATACTCTTCCATTTCTTAGTATTTCTTAGTCTTGATACTATGTGATAGGTGAGCTGACATTGTGAAATGGCTCTTCACATCTTACCTTTTTGATCTTGGAATTTATAAGTGTCTAATGCTGAGTGATGGTATGTTTTACGTCAATCCATGCATTTGCCTTACTGTCTTTCTTCGTCTCTCTATCATCAATAAAATGTCACCCACCTTCTGATCATTCATCACAGTACTGGTTGTAATAGCAGGTTTATAATGGAGAAAAGATTACTGTAAGAAGGAAACTGAGTCAATCACGAAGCTGTTAGTAATTTCAGTGCAGTATGAAATGACTCTGACCCAGAGTAAATTATGACTGAATGAACACAAAGTAAACACAAGTGTTATAATCAACACCAAGGTTAATAAAGATAACATAAACTTCCAGAAAGTGTTTTGTTCCTAATATTCATTACTCCCATTTGCTTTCCTGAAGATTATCATTATCTTAATTTTTAACTCCAAAAATGTAATTTGCCCTTTTTTGGGGGGGAGGGGTGACAGAGTTTCACTTTGTAGTTCATGCTGGCCCTGAGCTCACTATGTAGCCCAGGCAAGCCTCAAATTCAGTAATCCTCCTGCCTCTACCTCCTGAGTGCTGAGATTATAGGCATGAGCCACCATGCCTGGCAAAATTTGCCTTTTTTTTTGGAGACAGGGTCTCGCTTTGTAGTTCAGGCTGGCCCTGAGCTCACTATGGTGCCCAGGCAAGCCGCCGCGAACTCAGCAATCCTCCTGTCCCTGCCTCCCGAGTGCTGGGATTACAAGCTTGAGCCACCACGTCTGGCATTGTGGTATGCGTTGTTGATTGTTGGTGGACGTGTCTCCACACCCAGAATTATATGTGGTTACCGGGGATTGAACCCAGGTCCTTGTGCTTGCGAGGCAGGTGCTGGAACCATTGAGCTAACCCTCCGGCCCCCAAAATTTGCCTTTTTTTAAAAAAAAGTCTCACTGCAGATATAAGGCTGGCCTTAAACTCACAGTCTTGTCTCAGCTTCTTGAGTAACTGGGATTACAAGTGTGTGCCACAAACCCCAGCTAAATTTACTTGTTTTGAATTTTATAAAATGTATATTTAAAACAACTATATGTGTAGTTTATATAATTTTATACGAATTATTTTATTCAACATTATAGTGATAATATTCTTTTTTTAGATATATTCATGTTGTCAGCTATACGTGGCAGAGGCCATTTTATGGTTGGCATTTTAATTTTCTTATCTTTGCACAGAAGTTGTTAATTTTAATACATTTTCATTCATCATAGTTTTCCTCAAGGTAGCAAGATTTTATTGATATTCTTGTAGAATAATTCTGGGTTCTGTGATTCTTTATCTTTTATATTGATCCACATAATTCATCTTAAAATGGTCTTTGTCCATGGTTTTAGGATAAGCATGTTTCACTTTTTACCATGGATGGGTAAATGATCCAGAATTTTATTTGTCCTTTGTTTTCCAATTCCATATTTCATTTATCATGTAGCCACATATGTGTTGGTTTATACCTATACTTGTTGTGTCCCTTTGACTACTTTGTAGAAACTTGATTGGAATACCACTACACTGTTTTAAGTATTATGGCTTTATAATGAGTAGCAGTTAACTAGTAATTCTCTAAACCTCTCCTTGTTTTTAAGATTTCCTTAAATATTTTTTACTTTTTGTATTTGCATTTACATGTTAAATACATGTGTCTAGTTTACAACAGAAGAGTAGATTTTATTTAGTATAAAAATCTATAGCCCCATCAACTTGAATCAATGTCTTTAAAATATTGACTTTCTCAATCCATGAGTTTGATGTATTTCTCCTTTTACTTCAGTCTAATTTCTACCAATATTGCCTCATAGTTTTTTTTGCCCCATAGAACTCATCTTTCATTAGGTTTATTCCTGGATATGTGTAGGGAATAAAACTAATGTTTATATATCTATATCTCTCTATATAGATATATAAACATTTTATCTATCTATCTATCTATCTATCTATCTATCTATCTATCTATCTATCTATCTATCTATTTTAATTATTTTTGCAGTACTGAAGATCGAACTCAGGCCCTTATACGTCCAATGTTGGCATGGTACTACTTGAGCTAAATCCCCTGCCTATGTAAATTTTATTTTTTTGGTCTGTTTCCTCCTTTTTCATCTTCTGCTCCTTCTTTCTGGTAGAACTGTAAATGCTATTATAAAAATCTGTATTACTACTGTTCATCAATACAACCAATTGTATAAATTTACCTTGTATCTGATTATTTTGTTAAGTTCATTATGAATTGTTATAGCTTATTTTGGATTCCTTCATAATTTCCACATACACAATTCTGATGTACGAAAGCACTGGGAGGTTCATTGTTTCTTTTGTATCTTTTTTTTTTTTTTTTTTTTTTTTTTTTTTTTTTTTTTTTTTTTTTTTGCTTTTTGGAGACAGGGTCTCGCTTTGTAGTTCAGGCTGGCCCTGAGCTCACTATGGTGCCCAGGCAAGCCACCACGAACTCAGCAATCCTCCTGTCTCTGCCTCCCGAGTGCTGGGATGACAGGCGTGAGCCACCACATCCGGCATTGTGGTATGTGGCATTGATTGTTGGTGGGCGTGTCTCCACGCCCAGCATTATATGTGGTTACCGGGGATTGAACTCAGGACCTTCCGCTTGCGAGGCAGGTGCCGGAACCACTGAGCTAACCCTCCGGCCCTTCTTTTGTATCTTTAACCCATTAATTATTATTTTCCTTGACCTGTTATTCCAGTGACACTTTTAGTATAATGTTGAATATGAGCATTGATAGAGGACAATCTTGTCTTATCATTTATTTCAGTAATAAAATTTTCAATGCTTAAAGTGTCATGCTTGTTTAAATTGTACATAGTTGGACTTTGTTACTGTTACAATATGTCTGTTATTGATTTGCTGAAAGTTGTGTTTTAAATTATGAGTGAGTGCTAAATTTTATCAATTCTTCATCTGCTTCATTTGAATTAATCTTACATTTCCTTTATTCCGTTTATTGAATCATGATGATTTCTTTGTAAAAGTCAAGCCAGCCTTGGATTCCTGTAATAAATCTGACTTGTGATTTTATGGATTGTCTTTGTACTATATGACACAACTGAGCTTGTCAAGATTTTGTTCAGGGACTTTACATATGAATTCATAAGTGAAGTTGGATTGTGGATTTCTTTTCTTAAGTCATTGTCAACTTTTGTCATCATCATCATATTTGCTCCCCACTGTTGGGAATAGTTTCTTTTCTTAGTATATCTGAAAGAGTTTGTCTCAGATTGGAATTATTTCCTCTGTAAGTGTTTGAATAGATAACAGGCAATTCCATCTGAACCTGCAAATTTTTCCACTATAAAGTCTATGTTTTTAATGGATGGAGACAAATTCAGCTATCATCACTCTTTTTCAATCATATTTTATAATCTTTTAGGAATCATTCCATTTCATTTGTTTTCTAACTTAATTATAAAATGGTGTGCATGCTTGCTTATTTTTTTTCTCATTAAACATCTGAAATATCGCTGGGTGTGGTGGCTCACGCCTGTCATCCCAGCACTCGGGAGGCAGAGACAGGAGGATTGCTGAGTTCGAGGCTTGCCTGCAATTACATAGTGAACTCAGAGCCAGCCTGAACTACAAAGCGAGACCCTGTCTCAATAAAATATATCTGAAATATCAGTGATGTTATACTCTTATCATTCCTGGCAGCTTTTTAGTAGTTCTGTCTTATGATAAGATTTCTCAGTTTTAGTATTCTTTTATTGTTTGGTGGCACTAAGAATTGAATCCAGGGCTTTTCCATTAAACTCCATCATCAGTCATTTTAAATTTTATTTTATTTTTTATTTTCAGCCAGAACCTTACTATGTTTCCCAGTTGCCTGAGCTGTGTGTGAATTTGCCATCTTCCTACCTCTGCAATGGAATCACAGGTGAGTGCTACCATGCTTAGTTTATTATTCTGAGAAAGTAACTTGGGTTGTGGTAGTATGTTTACTTTTTTCACTCTTATCTTTGCCATTTTATCCTTCCAGTTTCTCTTTGCTTACTTTTTGTGGTGTATTTGGATATATGGCTATATAGTATGCTTTCCCATTATGTATACTTCAAACTACTTATTTTTCTTTAAGCATGGCTTTAATTGGAACCCAATTTTTGCCTCATTATACTTTAGTCAGGTCTATTACTGATTTTCATATTTTACAGCTTATTAATGTTTTCCTCAGGGTTATCTGTTTTAAGCTATATTTTTTTTATTTTGAGAAATTGTTTTTTCAATTCCAGAAATTCTATTTTATTTTAGAAATTCCAGCTCCCTAGCATGATCCTCCCTTTGTTTGCTTCTAGTCATGTTCCTACAAATCATAATTATTTTGTTGCTCTAACATATATAATAGAATGTCCTGTCTGCTGAAATTTTTTCTTAGCTTTCAGATAATTTTTTGTTTAATGACTGATCATTTTATGATTGGCTATTACACTTTAAGTAGTTATAAAATTAGTGAAAACTGAATTATAATACTTTCTTGCATAGAGGATTCTTTGTTTATTTCTGCCATGCAGTTAGAGGTAGATAATGTTAAAGTTAGTCACACGTGGGCTTCAGCCACCTGAAACTTTACGTGTTTCTAGTTCACCCTGATTCTTAAAAGTATAGCCACTTAATACCTCTCAAAAATCAGTAACATATAAAAGAGCTCTTGCAAACCTGTATTCCAAACTTTGTGTCCCCAACCCTGTGAGATCACTGAATGCTTAGCACTTAAGCATCAAACTGCTACTGTTCAGCTCATGACTGGCAGTTGACCTTAAAGGCAAAGCAGCACCGAATTCTGCACTCATCTCTCTTGACTTCCCCTTCCTTTAAGATCTTGCCCTACACATTGATATCTCTCAGTTTCTTCAAATAGAGTTTGATTTTTTTGTACCCCTCATCTCAACAGCTTTTGGAGAGCAACATACTAAAACAACATATTCAGCCCTTAATGAACGTGTGCCAAACGCTTAATAATCTAATTCAGTAGGTTTGACATTGTGTCTAACAATCTATATTTAAAGAAGACCCACAGGTTAATATGACCTCATATAAGCCTCTTATAAATGCGATACTGTAGTCTTCAGTTAGAGAATATTGAATAAGTTCAGATGTCAGCTCAGCAATTTTACTCAAGTTCAGTAGAAGTTGTGTCCTACAGTACAGTCAAGAGTGTTCACATATCCTCAATAGAGGCAATCACATTTGCTCACACAGGAGAAAGGAAGATAGTGAGATATTTATTGTGGAGGTTCCATTTGAATTAAGCCTTAAAGCACAAGCAGAATTTCTAGTTTTGGAAAAATAACATACTAGAGGGAGACTACAATGGAGGAAAAGGCATGAAAAATGTAGGAAAAAGGCTCTGAAAGTTTAATGTGTAACAGAATCATTTGGGGAAACTTTTAGCAAATGTAAGCACCAAGATCCTGTTCTCAAGGATTTTAAGTAGGTGATGGATGAGTTTCAAAACTTGGCTTCTTTCATAAGGCATTTCAGTAACACTGTAGTAAGTAGTCTATCATTAATATTAGGGAAAACATTGGTTGATATGGAAAAAAAGATAACTATTCTCATGATAATCAGGAAAAACAAAGATGCTATCTTATTTAGTTCATTGTTATGGATGTTTCAAGAGTCTAGTACACTGAATAAGGCAGTCTGACTTGTAAGAAAGAAGTTATTTATGACATCAGGGAGAGGAAGCAAAGTGGAAAGTTATGCAGAAAGATTGATATGTAAGACGTAGCTGTTGCTTGCCCACAAAAAGATGACGCTATTAAATTTTGTCTCTATATATGTATGTGTGTATGTGTGTGTATATGTGTGTATGTGTTCTTCCTTTCTTCTTTTGAAGAATGCATGAATCATGGACTAATGTGATATTATTTATCTCACTCTAGAAGCCTGTATATCGCCTATTTCCTGCCCTTTTCTGCTGTCATATTATATACTTCTTTGATTTGTCTAAGAATGTAAACTGGAGTGCATCTTTTTTTTTTAAAACCCTCTGAAAGCTTCCATTAGAATTAAATCCAAGTCCTCTTCCTTAGCGTATAGATCTGAATCTTTTTCAGCTTTATCTTTTATTACTCTACTTCCAGTTCCCTACCTTTAACCATAGCGAGTTATTCTTTGTCTCTAAAATTTCAAATTAATTTCCATTCCATAGCCTTTGAAGTTATATGTTCCTTGTCTAAAATGATTTGTACTATGATTCTCACCTCTGCCTGGAATGTGCCTGATCATTCAAATTTCAGGTCAGTTGTCATAACCTTCATGAAGTCAGCCCTTAACAACACTGTGTAAGTTTTTTTTTTTTTTTTTGAGACAGGGTCTCACTTTGTAGTTCAGGCTGGCCCTGCACTCACTATGTAGCCCAGGCAAGCCTGGAACTCAACAATCCTCCTGCCTCTGCCTCCTGAGTGCTGGGATTACAGGTGTGAGCCACCACGCCCAGCACTGTGGTATGTGGTATTGATTGCTGGTGCGTGTGAGTCTCTACGCCCAGCATTGTATGTGGTTACCAGGATCGAACTCGGACCTTGCGCTTGTGAGGCAGGCACTGGAACCACTGAGCTAAATCTCTGGCCTGACACTGTGTAAGTTTTGAATTACCTCATCCCTATTACCCTTATGAATTGCCGTGTTAAATAGTGCCTTCATATTTCCCATATAATCTAAAATTACATTTTTCTTGGCTTTTTTCTCCTAGTACAATGTAGAATTGCTCTTGGTGAGACCTTATCTTATTTTTATTGCTGAAGTTACAGTGTCTAGGAAGGAACATATAGTGTCAATTTATATTTGCTAAAAATAATTTTATAGGTATTATGAAAGGTCTCCCATGTCTAATCACTTCATGTTGCCCCATCTGTCAAAATTCTTGATGTGTTGTCTTAGTGGTACATTTTCCTAGCCTAGAGCCATTCTGTTCTCTTAAAGGCCTTAAAAATGGAGACTAGAATATACTTCTGAGAAGAGTAATGCCTGGACCTTTGAGTAGCCTTTTAGACTTCAGGTCAGATAAGGAGGGAGTAGGAGTTGGGAACAAGGTGTCATCTGGGACAATATGTCTTTCTAGGGAAGACAGGCCTAGCTGGAGTGCCAAAGTAAGCAATCCAGTTATTGGAGGCACCGAGAAAATAGAAGAAAGACTACAATATATTGCAAGTGCCTCAGACTTGGCCAGAGGCCAAATCTGGAAAGAATCGTTTTCTCTACTTTTTAGTTTGCAAGCAGTTTTCATTTCACACTGAGGCTCAGCACCTGCCCTCCCTTCTGAAAACTGTCCTTTTAAATTCCTGGAACTTATTTGTCATTTTCTTACACGCCACAGCTAGTTGTGTCTGTTGTTTTATTGTTGTGATGACATAACATAATCTACTGTGGCAGATGCAACTATTGTATCTTAGTGACTCCTAAATGGGAGATGACAGAGTTGGGTTCTGGAGAAGTGTGATGGGACATGCTTTTGCTGACAGAATTTTAATGACCAGATGTGACTCCAAGGCTTCATCTGTGGGCTGAAGCTCTACCAGTGGTGGCAAACCTATGGCACACATATTATTTTTTTAATACAAAAGTTATTGATATATGAGTTGTTTTTTCAATACAAAAAACCTAAGTATTCAGGTTTAATTGCAGGGTTGGCACTTTGTGATAAATGAGTTTTGGGTTGCAGTTTGGGTGCTCGTCTCTAAATGGTTCCTCAGTCCTGACTGAGGCTTTTAATGTTATTAGTGAGTTTAGCAACACAGACTGAGAACCTTATGTGAGCTGAAGGCACTGCTGGGACCTATGAGCCAAGCCCTCAGGATGTTTACCAAATACTAATAATAGTTGTTAATATTTACATGGCACTTCCTCTGTGCCAGAACCATTTCTAAGTGTTTCACATATGTCAGTTTATTTAATCATCATAATCTTATGAGGCAGGCAAGGCAAATGTCATAGCGACTCATAGGACCCTGAAGTATAGCAAGAGGGTAAGTGAATTATTCAAAGGGACAAAAGCATGTTCGGACACACAGTGAAATGCAAGTCTGGCAGCCAAATCTGAGCTCTTTGTGCCAATTATCCCATATTATTTTGGTGACTTTGGAGATTAACTGAGTTATCATAGAACTAATAAGAATTACAACTACAGTAACCACTATTATTCTATGCCCTGACTTGTGCTAAGTACTTTACATACATTATTTTCCCTAACAGTAGTTCTATGAAATAAATACCATTATAATTCTGTGTTGTACATGGAGAATATAAGACTAAGTGACTATATATGCTATCTTGCCCAAGCCTTTCATTTAGGGGAGCAGATAAACCAGGGTTTGAACTCAGTTTTCTCCAAACGTTGATTCTCAAAACAACAGATTCTTATAATACTGGGTTATGCTTCAGGGAGCTTTTAAGACTAATGTATGTAGATTTCCTTTATGCTGCAGTGGGGCTTTCTACCAAGGAGGACTGGGTCACTCTGAGAGCATACACCTTGGGCATTGCATTCCACCAAGATACCTAACTAGTCAAAAATAGCAGTCAACCTAACACCTGGGACCTGGAAGAGAAATTTCTGGTAGCTGGTATGTGAAGCAATGTGAAGCACTGCTTCTTTGCAAAACCCTAGGTTTTTTTTTTTTTTTTTTTTTTTGAGATAGGGTCTCACTTTGTAGTTCAGGCTGGCCCTGAGCTCACTATGTAGCCCAGGCAAGCCTCGAACTCAGCAATCCTCCTATCTTTGCCTCCCAAATGCTGGGATTACAGGTGTGAGCCACCAGGCCTGGCTCTTTGTTGTTTTTTAATCTGCTAAAATAATAGAATCCTCCCACTGTCTCTAAATGCTACTTTGAATTGGTTATCTTGCTGTAGGAATGGAACAAACTGATGGCTCCTTTTTCAGCCAGTCCCTGTTGTGATTTTAAAGACAGCTTGTACAGAAGAGAGGTTATCATCCCTACCTTAGCCATATTCATTTACTGACAGAAAGA
This sequence comes from Thryonomys swinderianus, assembly GCA_004025085.1. Classification (NCBI taxonomy): domain Eukaryota; kingdom Metazoa; phylum Chordata; class Mammalia; order Rodentia; family Thryonomyidae; genus Thryonomys; species Thryonomys swinderianus. Next base: position 12,833 of record PVIC010021834.1, read on the forward strand.
GTCTACCCTTCCTTTAATTGTACTGCCCTTTAACTAACCAGTTCCTGGTGAGGCAGCAGGGATTTCAAGTTTCAAGTCTTAGTGCAATTTGCAATCCAATTCAAATTGCTCTATATGGTTTTCCTGCTGCCACCTTGCTGCCATATATATGAGTTCTCTGCTACTTCCACTCTTCTGCGAAGTGTGCAGAGAAAGAAAACTTTTTATTTTCCCTTTCACACAGCAATAAGCAGCTCCCTGTTGGTCAATAAGGCACGGCAAGGTAAGGCATCACAGCTGCCTGCCTACTGTGATCTGCCCTTTATAAATCTTTTTGACCTATACCCAGGTTGTCACCTAAGTGACTGGTAACATCTAAAGAAGACCTATCAAAGTTAGAGACCAACCCCTTCCCCGGCCTCAACACAGAAATGTTACCCAAGATCTGAGTCAGGAAACTTAGCTCAGTAGGAAGCTTCTCTTTACAAGCCACCCCATCGCTCCTTCTGTTTTTAATGTTTTTCTTTAAGCATTAAAAAAGCTCCTTTACTGTCAGTATACCCTGTAACCCATTGAAGATGGGCTGAAATGGGCCTGCTGCATTAAATTTGGGAAATAGCAGCATTGTCTTCTTCCATTTACTACAATAATAACCCTTATAAAAGTCACCAAATTTCTTTTATCATACCTGCTATGATGGCAGTATATAATATCTCAGACCTAGAATATTTTTAAATTGTTTTTCTTCATACATATCTGCAGTGCACAATTATTGTACTTATTGTGAGGAGTTTATAGATGTACATAAGACATCTTAATTCTTTCTGTCCCTTTTCCTTTCCATCCCTCCCTGCTTCTTCCATATTTTTATCCCTTCCCATTTGAACAGGTCTACTTACATTTTCCCCTTGATTCTCTCTTTTCTTAAATTCTTTTTTCCTTCCTTCCTTCTTCCATGTCTCTTCTTCCCTTTTCCATTTGAAAAATATCCCCCTACTTCCTCTAGTCTATCTCTTATTTTTCTCTTGCATTATATTTTGAGTTTCTCATATAAAAGTAACCATTTACCAACAAATACCTCATTTATCCTACTGTAGAGCAGAGTAGTACTCCATTGTTTATAAACACTACATTTTCTTTATCAGTTCTGTTGATGGACATTTATGATGTTTCTAAGATTTAGCTATAATAAATTGTGCTACTATAAATATAGGTGTGTATACATTACTGTACTATAATAACGAAACGTTTCAGGAAATTTCCTAGAAGGGAACTAGCTGGTTCAAATGGAATTTCCATCTTTAATTTTTAAATTTTTTTGTTTGTTTTTTGAGACAGGGTCTTACTTTGTAGTTCAGCCTGGCCCTGTGCTTACTGTGTAACCGAGGCAAGCTTTGAACACATAGCAATCCTCCTGCCTCTGCCTCCCGAGTGCTGAGATTATGGGTATGAGCCACCATGCCTGGCATTGTAGTGTGTGGTACTGATTGCTTGTAGACATGAGTCACCACACCTGGCATTGTGATATGTGGTTACCAGGGATCAAACTTGGGACCTTACACTTGCAAGGCAGACATAGGAACAATTTGGCTAAATCCCCGGCCCTTCATCTTTAATTTTTTTGAGGAATCACCATATTGATCTCCCTAGTGGTTGTACTAGTGTACATTCCCACCAGCAACGTAGAAGGGTTCCTTTCCTCCCACTGCCTTGTCAAGATTTATTATTATTTGATTTTTTGATGATAGCCATTCTTTCTCAGTTTTGTTACATTTCTCTAATGACCAACAATGTTGAACTTTTTTTTATGTTTATTTGCCATCTGTATTTCTGAGAAGCGTCTCAGACCTAGAATATTGATGGCAATCAGAAATGCATTGTGTTGGTGGCAATGCCAGGAATACTGTTGAGGAGGATTACAAGTTGGTCTTTAGAGAAAACGAACAATTGAACAACTACTATCTTTGGAGAAAAAACCATCTATGCATATGGCTTTTTAAAAATGCAATATCGCCTGCACCCTACACTCCATGTATGACAATGTGTCTAAGACAGTAGGTTTCAATGATGAGAAGTTTGTTCCTTTGTGTTTGTTTGGGGGATGAGTAGAACAGTGTGAGAACAAGTAAATATCAAAATCGGACGTGAATCATGAGTACTTAGAAATATATTCAATATTACCACAAAAATAAAATTTGATAAATTTTTCTGCTAGAAATTGGAAGCATACACACTGACTCCCTTATATGCACATTTCTCAGATAGCTGAATGGAAATATTTCCTAAGAGGATTTATTGCAAGAAAGAAAAGATATGTTTTGTGTTTATAAAAAAGCTTGAGGAATTTTTTAAAAAAACAGATTGAGCAAATTGATTTTATCTTTCACCTTTTGTTAGCTCATGAGTTTTCCCTCGAACTCTTGGCATTTTGAATTCACTGGAGCTCTTCACAAGAGTACAAGGAAAGTGTACTTTGTCTAACAGCACTTTGTCCTCTTTAAAAGGAGAAAACAGAGGTTGAAGTAGAGTACTAGTGCTGGGGCAAACCATTAAAACAAAAGGGCACAAAGTGCCAAAAGTCAATAAAACTCCAATAATTAACAGGTTGAGGCAAATGTTTTCTACAAAAAGAAGACGTTCACAGAACATGGGACCCAATCATTGCCAGGCTTATAGCTTTTTGGTACTGATCAGAAGAACTTATTCCTAGTCCTTTATTTGAGTCTGGTGCTGCTCATGGGACAAATCAGAAGGCAGAATTCCTAATCTTTCATTTATATCTTATCACAACCAATCAAACGATACTACCCTGAAACTTTCTTTACATCTGACATGAGAATAAAAGATTTTGGGGATGGGAACATTTTCCCAATGCCCTATTTATATGAGGTGGAGCCAATCGAAGGCTTTCAAATTGTAAATGCACTTTTGCTTTACTCTATTTCACTGTGAATCCTTTTCACTGGCCCATACTCATCCAGTAGAGTGTATTTTCTTTTGCTTCAGTAAATCTATGTCCTTGCTGTATATTCTACGTGTCTTATGGAATTCTTTTTTTTTTTTTGCTTTTTGGAGACAGGGTCTCACTTTGTAGTTCAGGCTGGCCCTGAGCTCACTGTGGTGCCCAGGCAAGCCGCCGCGAACTCAGCAATCCTCCTGTCTCTGCCTCCCGAGTGCTGGGATTACAGGCGTGAGCCACCACGCCCAGCATTTCTTATGGAATTCTTTATTCAGGATACCAAAGACTTGGAACAAAGACATTGTCTTGATAAGCCAGCCAATAGTTTAGTTTCTTTTATAGGAGATTTGAAAATTTTTTCTTCCAACTCTTGCTTGGACTTTTAAGATTAGTCATCTGTCATCCTTTGTGGGTATTTATTGAACAGTTAAAAGCCATTAGGGTGTGTGACATTTGAAGACTCCTGTGATAAGAGGACACAGGTGTAAAACAAGTGAAGTTAGGTCCTGTCCTACTCAAGTAAATTCATGCTTTGGGCAGGTCCATGTTCAGTGTTTTTATGGTATCATTCTATAAGAATGCCTGTTTATTTTTTTTAATTGAATTCTTTATTGGTACAATTTATATACATCTCAAAATCACATATAACATTAGGAAATTTGTACCAGTATATGCCACAAGTTAATTCTCATTTTTACCCATATCTCTACCCACTCCCCCCTCCTCGCCCCTTTATACATGCTCTTTTATTTTCTTTCTGTATCATATTTATTCCTTTCCTTCATCACATTCCCACACCAAGTAAAAATGCCTGTTTAAATGTAACTCCTATTCACTTGACTTTCCCTTCCTTTGTTCTTTTCTATAAGGTTTAGAGTTTCCCAATTTCATTCATTACTTAGGGTCAAAAGGGAAAGGGGAATAGGGTCAGGGAAAAGCAAATGAGAGAGAGAGAAAAATGGATGGTAGAAAGGAAAAAACAGACAAATCTGGGGGGCTTTGAAGGGAGGGCAGGGGAATAGAAAAATAAGAATTAAAATGTATCATTTACAAGTTCAAATTCTCAATGATGAATGGGATCATAATGTATACCTACAATGTACCAATAAACTCAACTTATTAAATTAGAATAAAAGAGTGCATGGGCCATGCCTTTTGCCAGCAATGCTGCAGAGTCTACTTAGATCAGGGACTAAAAGAGAAATTCCCACACTGTAAGTCCTAATGAAATACCTTTTGGAATGCCCATTACTGGACCATTTTAGTCCACTGTTGTCATTGTGGAGCTGCCCATGGGAGGGTGAGGTGCAGAGTCACACATGCACACCAGACTCTGGGGAGGTTTCTAGAATGATTTCATTTAGTGAATGCAGTGCTGGGTGTTTTATAGCATAAGTGTTGGGAGGGGTTTGTGGTGGCTATTGAGGATTGGTCTGTGGTTTTCAGAGGAGGGGCCCATTGTTGGGGAGGACTGGGCAATTTCTGGCTGTGACATGCCCTCATTAGCTCAGTGCTTGCTTTGGTCTCAATTTAGTCTACTGAGGGTCAAGGGCTTTCTCAGGACCTAGGAGACTGGCGTGTGGTAAAGTTGGCTCAGCCAGACCTGGATTTCATCACTGTCTCCTCTCCTCTGCTTAGACCCAATGGCCTCTGCCAACCCTTTGACATTTTTATGGGTTTGCTCAGATAGGGTGACCCTAAAATTAGCCTGTGAGTCCAAGAAATTAATGTGGACTAGCCCATTGTGAATCCCTCCCAAATGGAGCTCCAGACATTATTAAAGGTAAACACATCGAAGGACTAAGTCTGTCTGGGACTGTAGGTTGACATTGGCAGCGTGGGTATCATAGGAGAGAGCCAAAGTTTGCCCAAGGGTGTGTGTAGTATTTTGAGTGGGTTGATTAACAGCAACACCAGTGGCAATCTGGTTGTGCAAGGCAATTGAAGCAGTGGCTACTGAGGAGACTGCAGTAACTATGGACACAATGATGGTGATGATGGCCGAGGCCCCTAAATTACGTTTTCTGTGTAGGTGAAGCATAGGGTTAAACAGGAGGTCACTGCCCAAGCAGTCTTTAGTAAAGCGTGGGCACATGGGCGCTGAAAGGGAAAATTGTTGAGTTGGGGGTATAGGACACATAGTATGAGTCATCACACAAGTAAGGGCTCCCAGAGACTCTGGAGAAGGAAGCACTGGCCCCAAGAACAAGGAAGATGGGTCAGTGGTGTCAGTTGTTTGGTTGCTAGGGTGGAGGAAGAGTCAGTTGGTGGTGTGGTAGAAAAGCAGACAGAGGAAGGCGAGACAGAAATATTCCATGTGGTATCAACAGGACACTCAGGGTGGATGAATTGCCAAAGGGGTGAGGATGGCAGGAATTCCAGTTGATCATGACTAGATGAGGGTGTTGGGAATTAGGGCTCATACATGACCGCTGCCTGGGAGTTGGCAGTGAGAGTAGCACACAGGAGGACCAACAGCATTGGCCCCAGTATGGGGTGTGTGGGGTGCCCAGAGGGGTTAAAGTACAAGTTTGGTCATAGAGGTCCTTTATATCTCTCCAGGTGGTCTTATTTGGGTGTCATGGTGCTGGGTGGTGTTGACATTTTTTGAGCCGTTCCTGAAATGAGAGCCTCGTATTTAGCCAATTGGCAGATTGGGTGACGGTGCAGGGCACGACATCTTTTGTAGGGAGCCACCATTCCACAGGCTGAGCTGCTCCCAGGTGTCACAGTCCAGGCTTCGGTTGAGGTAGAGAGGGCCAGTGTCCTCTACGTGGATCCGGTTGTTCTTGTGAAGTGGCTTCTGGAGATGGCATAGAGGCGCTGGCCTAGGTGGAAGCAGGGCACCTCTCTGGGCATGTCTTGCAGGGCATGCACATAGAACAGTGGGATCCCGGCTGGCTGGTCCAAGTACTACCGCTCACAGTAGATATCTCTTGGGAAGTAGAGGCCCGGAGGGGCTTCACCAAGCAGTGGCAGCAGCAGCAGATGCCACAGCCCCACAGAGCTGGATGTTGTCTTTGTCATTGCCTCTGGCAGCTGGGGATGAGGGTCTGAAATGGCGCACATGTGGGGCAATTTAAGGGGTGGAACAGAAAGAGGGGCTGGTGATCCATAGTGGCTGGGACCTGGGGACCAGCTGGAGGGGAAGAGGCGCTGGCACCATCTCGGGGGTCTCACCTGTATGTAGGCTGGAAGAGAAGGGTCACTGGTGCCATCTTGGGACTGCACAGAGGAGTAGAGGATATTTCCTATACTCAGAGAGGTGAGGTCAGCGGAAAGAAGGTGGAAGGGGGCTCGACACCTTAAAGAAGCGGCCTGCTGAGCCACATGGAGAGAAAGAGGAATTCCTCACGAAGGTGGGGGCACTCAACCTGAGAGGAATCGGCTTGGTGGGCTGCAGGGAGGAGGAATTCTCTACAAAGATGGAGGCACCCACCCTAGAGGCAAGGCAAAGGATTACCCGAGCACCCCACGTTTGGGCACCAGCTGTTGTTGTCATGGAGCTGCCCTCAGGATGGTGAGGCACAGGGTCACACATGTGTACCAGACTCTGGGGAGGTTTCTGGAATAATTCCATTTAATGAATGCAGTGTAGGGCATTATATAACACAAGTGGTGGTAATGGGTTTGTGGTGGCTATTGGGGATTGGTCTATGGTTGTCAGGGGAGTGGCCTAACATTGGGAAAGACTGGGCAATCTCTGGCCGTGGTGTGCCCTCAGCTCAATGCTTGCTTTGGTCTCAACTTAGTCTACCAAGGGCCAAGGACTCTCTCAGGACCTAGGAGACTGGTGTGCAGTGCTGTTGGCTCAGCTAGACCTGAGTTTCACCATCATACTGTTCTATATGGAGCCATTTCAAAGGCCATTGATGGGATAAGACTATTGAAACAAACCTATGGATTTTACTTTTGAGGCAAACATGGGCCTTCAGAGTCTCTTCAAATAAACAAGTTTCAGTTCCCATTCTACTTTTAGCCATTACTTAAAATATTTCCAGAAGAGTTTCTCTATGACTTTTGGGAAGAATAGTAACATGTGAAATGGAAGGATGTAAGCAACATCAACCTTTTTTTTAAATTGAATTCTTTATTGGTACAATTTATATACATCTCAAAATCACATATAACATTGGGGAATTTGTACCAGTATATGACACTGGTGCAACAGCAATCTTTATCTCAGAATTCCTCACTTGATAATAGGATGTGGACAAAGAAAAACCAGAAAAAGAGCACCAGTAATTATATAAGGGTCAGAGATGTCTGACAGGATCATTGAGCTTTCAGATCAAGGTCCCAAGGCTTGACACATGTTTTGGATTCTCTTAGGAAGTGGGAGAGAGTGTACCCGGAAACCAGTCCTTACATCTAGTTTCTCTTTTTGTATGTGCCTTGAATCTCCATGGGAAAGACCATATCTGTTCCTGCAGATTTACCAGTGGGCTCTATCCTCAATCACTGAAAGCAGTTTGATACCAGTAACTTAAGAAAAATTCCAAATTTTTCTTATTTTTGTACTATGTGGCCACAGTATAAATCGTGAAATAGCAGAGCAGTGGTAAAAAATTGTAGCTTAAATTATAATATTATTTTCCAGCTATACTTCTGTAAGGTACGAAAGAAGTAATAAGTGATCTATTTTCAGGCATTTATGGCCTTTATCAAAAAAACATCTTTATACCATAGCCTTAGGGATACTACTCTCAATAAAATCTCTGAACTAGAAGTTGGTCATATTTGTGGCCTTCTTTATAGACTACCACTTGTCCCTCATGTCTCTCATTCTTACACTTTTCAGACTAGTGTCCAAGTGGAACAAGCCCCTTCTCCATATGAATCTCAACTGGCAGACAGACTCCAAATTATAAAGGCACACCTGTATTGGAGCCTGTTGCTTGGTGTGATCCCAAGCTCTATTGCCCCTTAGACAGGTGGCAAGAGTGGATGAAATCATACAAATACAGCTTGCCTTTATAGCCCCAGATATCCAGTAGTACAAGAACTGTACAGGGTAACATTCTGTGCATTCCAGCAGATTTGTAGAGTGCTTTCAGACTCTACTCCTAGCTTCTAACCTATCATGGGAGACATTCAGTTTATATTAGCAACTTCTTGCACCCCAAGTACAAGGAAAGATTCTTAGAAATGGCTCACGGGGAGGTAGTTGAAACTCAAAAGTGAAGTCCAGTCTGTCAGTAACCATCTAGGAGAAGAAACTGTTCACCCAACAGACTCAGGCATAATTATACTTCACCAGATGGCATTGGGGAATAAGAAAAGGGGTCACCAAACTTGTCAATTATGAGTAGGTTTGAGAATTTACCCAGGAGAAAAGTAAAAGGCCTGGCACCTTTTACAACAGGTCAGAGGAGCCCTTATGAATATAAACCAATTTTGATCCCCCTCTAAGGAGGTTACATCCCCTGCTGGGCCAATAATTCATCTATTAGTTGACATCTGACATTCAAAAATGCTCCAAAAGCTTGAATTAGGACCATATACCAGTCAAAATCAGCTTCGGACGTGCCAGTGTGGTTTACAACACCAGGGTCTTGAAGGAGGGAAAGAGGGAAGAGAGCGGAGAAAAACAGCAGGCCAAAATTCTAGCCACCAGAATTTGAAGTATGCTTGAAAATTCTAAGACATCTCATGATAAAACTCAAGGGAATTTAAGAAGAAACCTTTCCTCTATATGCAAGGAAGTGGGACATTGGGGTAAAGTTATACCAATTCTCTCTTGGCCCTGCCTCAACTGTCAAGAATTTGACACTAACCTCAGCCTCTGGTACTGGAGGATAGACTGTCCCTGTTCCTTGAAGATTAGACTAACAAAGATTCTAGTGGCACAAGTAGGGGAGAAGGTGGACTCAAGAACCCCAAAGCCATCTGTATCACTCCATGCCCAGTAGTCTGAACATCATCACTGAGGAATTCTGAGTAACCCCAGATGCTGTGGGTAAGCAAATTCAATTCCTTTTCTAAAATCATTGTTGTTATAGGAGTGGAAGGAAAGGTAAAAGAAAGTCACTTCACTCACATGTTGATTTGTTAAAGAGTGAATGTTTGGTCATGAATACTTTATATTGTCTAGCTATCTTATTTCTTTTTTTTTTTTTTTTTGAGACAGGGTCTCGCTTTGTAGTTCAGGCTGGCCCTGAGCTCACTATGTAGCCCCAGGCAAGCCTCGAACTCAGCAGTTCTCCTGTCTCTGCCTCCCAAGTGCTGGGATTACAGGCATGAGCCACCACGCCTGGCTTTTTTTTTTTTTTTTTTTTTGAGATAGGGTCTCACTTTGTAGTTCAGGCTGGCCCTGAGCTCACTATGTAGCCCAGACAAGCCTTGAACCCAGCAATCCTCCTATCTCTGCCTCCCGAGAGCTGGGATTACAGGCGTGAGCCACTACGCCCGGCTAGCTATCCTATTTCTTTAATAGGTAGAAGTATTTTATTAAAATGAGGGTCCGTTCTACAATTCTTTCATAAGCCTTCCACAGAATTCACATTCGTAAGGATTTCAGTAGCCTCTCATGCTGGATTAAGCAACAAGTTAAATTCTTTTGTTTGGTATTACAGGTTTTTGCCATAGAGGTAAAAACACTGACCTTAGACAAATATCAATGCACTCCTATTATTACCCTGTCTGTAAATACCACATAAATGGAACTCCAACCTTGTTTAGATTTCATAAGTGTGTACTAGTAGAGCCCTGTAAGTTCCCCATTAATACACCAATCCTCCCAGTGAAAAAACCTTCAGGAGTATATTGAATGCCATAAGATCTCCATCTCATTTATGAGGTTGTGGTCCCAGTCATGGTGGTAGACCCATACTTATTCCTTTCTCAAATCCCCTGGGGACACCAACTGATTCTGTGTCCATGACCTCAAGAATGCATTCCTTACTCTTCCTTTCCAACCAGACTTCCAATTTCTATTTGATTTTCAGTGGGAAAACCACATTGTAAGAGAGTAACAATGGTACACATAGATGGTACTTTCTCAGAGTTTAAGGTTTCTTTGCTGATGTGCTCAGGAGGAAACTTGGGTATTTATAGCTTATTTAAGGGAAAACCCTAAAATATGTACATGACATTCTAGTATGTTGTCCTTTGGAGAAATTTAACACAGAAACTATAAAAGCCCTAAACTTTCTAGCTGGATGAAAGTAAAAAGCATCGAAGGAGATGTATCAAACTTTGGTTCAAAGGGCTCCACATTTTGGCCATATCCTTACATCGGGGGCCAACTGAATTTCTCAGGACAAGAGTCAGGGCTATTTGCAGTTGATAACAACTGATCACCACACAACAGTTTCATTAGTTTCTAGAAAAACCCAGCTTCTGTAGGATATGAATTCCCAAGTTTGCATTTGCAGTTAAACCTATACATGATGCCACTACAGAGCATGAGCCTGGACCCTTTCACAGGACAAAGGAAATGATCAATGCCTTTTGACCTTAAAACACAGTGTCTGGGGGCTGGGGATTTAGCCCAAGTGGTACTGCACCAACCTTGGATGCACAAGGGCCAGAGTTTGATTCCCCTGTACCACAAAAACAAAACAAAATATGGTGTCTGACATCAATTTTAGGGATAAACAACTTAATATAGCATTTCTTTCTTTATATGGCTGAGATGAGAGGTATAGATTTGGGAATTTTGTTGTAGAAATTGGGGTCACAATCCTGCCTACCATCCTACTTTTCAGAAAAAAAACCAGTCAGCCCTCATACCTAATAATTAGAAGGTGCACAGGTACAGTAGCTGAAGAGTATACAAAGATTACCATGGGCCAAAGAGTAGAAATCTTAGCATCACACCGTGTTAAGCCTATATAGCATATAAAAGATCATCTCTGGATGACCAGATAATAATGTATAAAATATCAGGCTGTTCTCCTATATAAACCTGGAATTAAAGTTAACAGCTGCAATAAGTTCAGCTCTTCAGTGGCGATGAGCTTACTTCTTAAACATTCTTTGGAGTAGCTCATCCAACAACCTTATGGTGGTAGGCCAGAAATAAGGGGAAAAAAATCCTTCCTTAATTCAGAGGGATGGTGCTTTGCAGATGTAAGCATATCTTTATCCTTGAAGAATTCCAAACAGCAGGCTATATAGTGGTTTTGCAGCAAATTTTTGAAGCTAACCTTTGCCTCCATGAACCTCTGACCCTCCCAAAAGAACTGATTGCATTAGTTCAGGCCCTAACACTAGGAAAAGACAAATGTCTAAATACCTATACTGATTTTAAATATATCTTTCTTGTGCTACACACACATGCTGAAATAAGAGGCTTGCAAACAGGAAAATAATCTCTCATTAAGCACAGGGCCAAAATTCTTCAATTTGCAGGACCAATGCATCTCCATCAGTAAGCTGCTACGATATACTCCTGGGAACACCAAAAGGTTATGAACTTTGTCTTGTGAAGAAATAAAAAGGCCAATCAGGAGGATCAATAGCCTGCACTATGACTGCTTTTGGTATTAACCCCTTTTTCTTTTTTTATTGAATTCTTTATTGGTACAATTTATATACATCTCAAAATCACATATAACATTGTAAAATTTGTACCAGTATATGCCACAAGTTAATTCTCATTTTTACCCATATCCCTACCCACTCCCCCCTCCTCCCCTTTTTCTTTTAAACATCAACAATCCCTGGAATCTACCTACATAAAGAATAAGGAATGATTGGTCAGGAACTATTGCAGGTCTAAGCAAGGGTCTTGGTAGTATTTGGGAAAAACAACTGTTTCTCCCACAGAAACTCCATGGAAAGCTATAAAAAGTATACATGATTTATTTCACATGGGACATGATGTCTCTCTGACAACAGCTGATTAGGTGTGGTACCAACTATAACTGCAACAGTCAAACAAGTCTGTCAGGCCTGCCCCAATTTTTCCTACTATATTCTACAAGGCAAAGACCAGCCCCCTTGCATGAACCTATCTAAAAGCAGGGTACTTACATTGGTGATGACTGCCAAATAGACTTTACCCATGTGACACTCTGTATGGAATATAAACAACTAATAAAGTTAACATATACCTCTACAGAGGCCGTTCCTGTTCAATATGAAAGAGTCATAGACGTCTTGAAGAAGTTATTACCTGATTTGTGCTGACACTCTGATAATGGGGTCCTCCTTTGTTTCTCAAGTAACATAGGAAATAGCAAAGGCCACAGGCATAAAATGATTATTTACACTCTACCTGGGAACTTAATCCTCATGCAAAGTTGAATCAGTCTGACCTTAAAGTGCGGTCTAGCTAAACAGTGTAAAGAGACTTCCAAAACCTATCTCTGGTTGTTCCCAATAGCCTTATAAAGGATCAGAAAGACACTTAGGACTAAAATTAATATAAGCTCTTATGAAATGTATGAGAGGTACTTTCTCTCCAGCAATATGGTCACAGGTCCAGAAGTGACTCAGCTCCTCTGCTATCTTAGTAACCTAGTTCGGTTAAAACCTAACATCAGAGGATACAAAACTTATATTCTGGCTAAAACCTCATTATCCACCCAGAGTCCTTGCTGTGCCTATATTTTCAAACAATTGACCTATTTTGTATCCTAATAGATTAAGAGTTGCTGTTTTACCTGGGGATGGTGGCTCATGCATGTAATCCCAAGACTTGGGAGGCAGAGGCAGGAGGACTGCTGAGTTGGAGGCTTGCCTGGGCTACATAGTGAGCTCAGGGCCAGCCTGAACTATGAAGCAAGACCCTGCATCCAAAAAAAAAAAAAAGCTGCTGTTTTAATATTTAGATTTTTGATCTATTTTGATTTTATCTTTTAGTTTAGTGTACGGTAATGGATATGGGTCTAGAATCAATGTTCTGTGCATGGATAGACAGTTTTTATCAGCTCCATTTACTGAAAAGGATTTAGAATAATTACAATATTTTTAATATGACTGGCTTATTGTGTTGCTAATCTTTATATGTGCTAATTAATTTTGTAAAGACTTATAAGGTAAATAAATTAATCTGTTACTAGAAAAATAAAAGGAGGTGGAGGGAAAGGAGAAACAAGAATTGAGATGTGTTATGTACATGTACCAGTTCCCTACAATAAATGGAATCACTATGTCCACCAAACATGTATAAGACAAGTTTTTAAATGGAAGTAATATTCACTCCAGTGTATGTTTTTATCAGTTTGTCAAAGATCAAATTGTTTAATGTGCCTAGGATTTATTTTCCATTATTTATTATATTCAATTGATCCCTGTGTCTATTTTTTAAATTTATCTTTATCTTGTGTAAGGATAATGTTGTTTTGCCATTGTTGCTTTGTGGTGTATCTTCAAATCTGAGATTTTGACGTCTCTTGCTTTTCTCTTCTTATCTAGGTTTGTCTTTGCTATTCTGTGTCTCTTCATTGTTCATATGACTTTCAGGATTTTTTTCTTTAGGCCTGTGAGAAATGCTATTAGCATTTTGTTTGGATTTTATTAAATCTGTATATCAGTTTTGGAAGTATGGCCATTTCCACTGTATTTGTTCATCTTATCCAAGTAGTGGGAATATCATTCCATTTTCTGACGTCTTTTTTTATTTTCTCAAAGCAACATAGTTTTCATTACAGAGGTTGTTTACCTGCTATGTATTTCATTTTTTGATATGATTATGAATACTGTTTTTTCCTAAGTGAATTCATTATTGGTACACAGGAATGATGAATTTGGTTATTAATTCTAAGAATCCTTTGGTGAAATATTTTTTTCTATGGAGGATAATGTTGTCTATAGATAATGACACGTTGAATCCTATCTTTCCAATATATATTTTCTTTCTTTCTTCTTCTTGCACAATTTCTCTGGCTAATATTTTGAGTACTATGTTGAACAGAAGTGATGGTAGACAACATCTTTGTCTTCTTTCTAATTTTAGAGGGAAGCTTTCCCTCATGTAATATAATATTAGATATAGATTAGTCATAAATGACTTTTATCAGATTATGATATGGTCCTTCATGCCTATTTTCCATTTTTTAAAACAAATTTGACTAAATGTTGGATTTTTTTCAGGCTTTTTTTTTCTGTATCACTTGAGCTTATCTTGTGATTTTTGCCCTGGCTATTTATATGGTATATTATAATTCTTGGCCTATATGTGTGTGTGTGTGTGTGTGTGTGCATGTGTGAATCATTATTAATACATTAAATATACACATCATCACACTCAGCATTGAGAATTTGTACCATTATATGACATGACTTAATTCTCATATTTCCTCTTCCCTTACTCACAATCCATCTCCCCATCCCCTATATACATTTCTATTTTTTAGCATCACATTTTTTCTTTTCTCTCATTACTTCCCCTAAACCCAATTTCCCTGTGAATATTTACTATTTTATAATATCTGTCATGCATTCTAGAACTAATTTTCATCTTCAGTTTCTCATACCAGAGAGAAGATATGATATTTACACATCTGTGACCTGTCTATTTCACTTATGAGTATGTCCTGAAGGTATGTGTATTTGAGTATAAATGACTCAAGATAATCATTTTTATGGCAGAGTAATACTCCATTTTATTAAAAAAACCAAAACACATCTTCTTTATCCAGACTAGAGTTGATGGGCATTTGGGTTGTTTCCAAGATTTAGCTATCATGAACTGAGCTGCTGTAAACATGGGTGCACATACGTCACTATGATAGGAATCTTGTAATTCTTTTATGTATATCCCAAGCAGGGGGATAGCAGGGTCAAAGGGGACCTCTAATCCTAGTTTTTTGAGGAATTTCCACACTGATCTCCATAGTGGCTATACCAGTCCACATTCATCTAACCATCCTTGCATTCCAGGGACAAAGTCTATGTGTTAACTGATGATCGTTCTTTCATGAATGTCTACATTCTCTCTTTTGGTATCTTATTGAAAAATATTGAAAAATTTTTTGGTATCTTTATTGAAAATCTGTATTCATTAAAGAGATCAGCCTAGGGTTACATTTTTGTTTGATCTTTGTCTAGTTTTGTAATCAAGGTTATGATATTTTCCAGTACTATTTGTTTTATCAAGTTGGGTATGCCACACTGTTCAGTGTATGTGTCAGCAATTGTTATCTCTTCCTGTTACATTATTCTTTTAACCAAGATTTTGTGATGTTCTTTGTTTTTTCTAGCCTATTTTGGTTCAAAGTACACGGTCTAAAAATTAGATAGCTAGTCTAGAAGGTAATATTCTTAATCTTTCATTTGAAACTAGCACTGTTCATGAGTCCAATCAGAATGTGTTTTTCTTTATCTTTTCCTTACATCTGGGCACATCATTAAAAGGCATTTTCTGATCTTTAATTTGCATATTGCATAAGGGTAAGTGTGTTTTTGATAGAACAATTTTCTCAGTACCACCAGGAATTTTTTTTTTTTTTTTTTTTTTTTTTTTTTTTTTTTTTTTTTT
>PVIC010021835.1:0-28201 GCA_004025085.1 Thryonomys swinderianus
CAGCAATCCTCCTGTCTCTACCTCCCGAGTGCTGAGATTACAGGCGTGAGCCACCACGTTTGGCATTGTGGTATGCGGTGTTGATTGTTGGTGGGCGTGTCCCCAAGCCCAGCATTATATGTGGTTACCGGCGATCAAACTCAGGACCTTGCGCTTTCGAGGCAGGCGCCGGAACCACTGAGCTAACCCTCCAGCCCCATGTGCAGAATCTTATGGAGGAAATTCTCTTATAGGTGAAATTATAGTCTGAGCCACAGGTTTGCAAACTGCATTGGGCCTACAGGCTAAATCCTATCCAGTGGAGCTGTTTGTGAATAAAGTTTTTCTGGAACACAGTCATGCCCATTCACTCCCTTATTGTTGCAGTTTAAACAGATTTGTGTAGTCAAGACAGACCATATGGACTGGAGCCAAATATACTTATTATTTATCCCTGTACTGAAAAATTTTCCAATCCATGGGGTATGCTAGTGATTCTCAGCCCTGTCTACAAGTTCAAATTTCTTGGAGGGACTCTAAAAAAACGACTGCTGCCTGGGTTCCTTGTTGAGGGATTTTGATTTAATTGACCTTGGATAGGACCAGGCATTTTTGTTGTTTGCTTCTTTAAAACTCTCCTAGTGATTCCCACGTTAAGATCCATGGCTTAGATTAACTGTGAATGTCCCTTCTAGTGGCAGGATTATGGCTTTGTTGTCCCAGCTCCTAGAAGCCATATACCAGCAGTTTCTTTGGGTGCTTGGGAAACAGCCAGCCTTATCTCCGGTGAGAAAGTGCTGACTCACCCCGGAATCTTGGGCCAGGTGGTGGTGAAGCTGGACCTTATCAGCTATCAGTCCTGCCAACATTCTTTCTGAGGCTCCAGGCCCATCCCATAAAGACTATCTTCTACCCGCGCCCGTGCCTTGTTACAGGGTGTTTCTCATCTGCTGTCTGGGTTAGGATAAGGACCACAGTCAATCTGATCAGCCTTTTGTCTTCTGTCATACAAGCATGTTGGAGCAGGCAGAAAAAAAAGGATCACAATTTTTCACACGTTATTAGTTGGTGAGTCTCAATCTTGAAGGCTGTAGCAGAGCATGTGTGTTTACAGAGAAAATTCCCTAGGAGTCCACATTCTAGACACAAATCAAATGAATGATGACAGTGTGGAAGAAGTCACTACAGACTTAGTCTGTTAATCTATAAAGTGGGAAAGTATAATCATAGTTCCCTTTTACAAAGATTTTATGAAAATGGATGAAGTAAATGTGAAGGGCATCCTATAATAACAGGGTATAATAATTTACATTGTTACAGTCTAGCTAAGCCATAATCTTGTATCATTCAAAGCAATATTACATGTTTAAGCAGATTCCTTAAGCTGCTTAATAGATCTTCACACTCAGTCTTCTAGAGTGAAGAGAATTTTGGAGGTAGAAGTCTGGTCTTTGTCATAAACCTTGAGATTGGATACATGCTTACCAGAGGAAGATCTTTTTATAAATGTTGTGCAGTTAAAAAGGGGGTCTGGAGTCTTGAGCTATTCCTTGGATTCTATAATTGCTTAAATGGTTCTGTTAGGCTTACCATAAGATCTGAAGGAGTGAGGATTTTATTTATACATCCTCCTTTTTTTTTTTTTTTTTTTTTTTTTTGGTGGTACCAGGGATCAAACTCGGGCCCTTGTACTTCCAAGGTAGGTGTGTTACCACTTGAGCTAAATCCCCGGGCCGAGAATTTTATTTATAAATTGAACTATTCTATTAAAAGTTAGGCCAGTGTTCACAACTATTCTTAGGCGATAAAATATATTCACAGTCTTATGTACTTGAGTTTTCTCTTATCCCAGACCTAGACTTTTATAATTTTACTTATTTATTTTTTGAGTTTTATAATTTTACAGACTGTAGCAAAAGTAACATGCATGGTATCCATATAAGTAAAATCTATCTTCTAGGATGATTTCAGCTGTAAGTAAGAGAGGACTAATCCTCATGGGCTGGACAGTAATGAAAATCAATGTCACACAGCAGCTCCCCAGGGGCTGTGTGGGGTTGTCCACTGATTGCTGTGTAGATGTCCACTGCTGTCAACACCTCCTGCATGTGTTTCAAGTCTTGACTAATTTTCCCTATGAAATTACACATAAAAACTTTAGTGATGATGATTTCCACATATTGTTACTGATGTTTAACACTGGAGTTAACTTTATTGAGCTTTTGTGGTGGGGTTACTTTCAACTCTTAATAGGAAAGGTCCCAGATGATAACTGTTGGCTTGTTTGCCTGCTCAATTGGCAAGGTCAACACATATTTAAGGGAGGCATCATCAAACCCTGGTCTCTTTCTGTATCGCCTCCCACCAAAGTTGGAGGCCTTTTTCAGTTCTAGGAGACTTAAGTCCTAGGAATTTAATATGGAGATTTTATATAATTTTTTGACCTCTTACGGGCATTATTTGAGGTGTTGGTTTCATCACTAATCTTAAATGGAGCTCATGAGTCAGCCAGGGTTAAAGTTATAGGATTTGGAAGCAGTCATTCCCATCTCAAAAGGAATTCTGGTTTTTGTTTGTTTGTTTGCTTGTTTGGTTGGTTGGTTTATTTTTGGTGGTGCTGGGGATTAAACACAGGCCTTTGAACATGCTAGGCAAGTACTCTACCACTGAGCTGCATCTCCAGCCCAGGACTTCTGTTTTAAAAATATTTTATTCCATGTCTTTGAGAGATCATGATTCTAAGTATAAGAAAATTTGAGATAAGTTGGCAGACATTTAGCTCCTCCAGATATTTATTTCCAGTATATTCAGTTGTTTGAAGTTGTGACTGAATGGAGTTTAAATAGTAGATTTTCCATAGAACTGTTTTTAAATGGAAGATCTGAACTGCTCAAATTAATTTTGGATGGGTTCTAATTGAGGTTTTAAATAATCTTGCTGTGTAAGCTACTTGACAGGTTTAAGCCATCCTTTCCAATATAAAGTCAAGGAGGAATTTTGAATTAGTCTCTAGTTGTAGGAATCTAAGTTAAATGTATGACACTAAACTTGAAGCACCCAGATCAAAGGAATAACAATGTGTACTAGCTCTGAAGGTGGATCCTGAGCAGGTGTATTAGGGAGGGTAACCAGGAAGCTGGTGGTTCATTGTAGGTGTAGTTCGTAGATGAAGTCACATGAGCTAAATAAAGAAGTCATGTTGTCACAGTGCAAGAGCTCATGACTGCAAGTGCATGGAAGGGCTGGTAGAAATAAGGAACAGCCACTGGCTGCTCCAGATGCTGGAACACCAGGCAAGGTTTGCAGCTCTGTGTGGACAGAAACTGGCACTGTTGCTAGCATCCAAACATCTCTGTGGTGCTTAATCACAAGAAATGTTGGCTGTTTTACTAACCACGCTCTGTCTGTAAAAAGCATTTAACTTACGTGCACTGTTGCACTGTTTAAGAAAACAGTGAAGTGTGTGGTATAGTTTAGCTAACCATTCATCAACAAGCTGCTAGAACAAAAATGTGAGCAACTCACTGGAGTTTCTGGGGAGCAGATAATGGGAGGGCACAGCCTTCTTCAAGCCTGCCAGATGGACACAATACTAGATAGAGTTGCCTTTTTAATTTTATACTTAGCTTGTTCTTTCTCATTTCAAAAACTTATCCATCTGAAAAATAATAAATGTGTAGAAAACAAAAATAAATCATTTATAATATAACTGTAGGCAGTAACCCTAGTTAGCAGTTTGGTTCTATCCTTCAGTGACTTTCACTCAAATTATGTGTTGGAAAAGTTAGTAAAAATGGGTTCATACCACAGGTTTTTCATATCATAATCATATCTCTCTTCCCTTCTATATTTGTATGTTTTATAACCCTACTAGATTGTTGACAGAAATAAAGAATTTTGACTTACCCACACCTATATGTGTTCTTATGTATAATCATGTAGAAAATCTCGATACAGAAAATCAAACATCAAGCAGGTCAAAGGTGGTGAAATATCAGTTCTTGAGGAGCTAATGTCCACGTATAAATCTGAGTCTTAAAACTGTGAATCAGAAGTTTCTTATGTGCATTTATATATTTAGAAGATAACATTATTCCTTTTCTTTAGCCTTCTCTGGATATTCAGCAAATACGAAATATGACCCACACCAAATTAAAGCAGAAATAGCAAGTCGTCGGGATAGGGTAAGTAAAACTAGTTTTGACAACTAGAAACACTGCATGTATCTTTATGTTACATTACTTAACCTGATTCATTGTGTGGACATCGGTGTGTCTAATACTCATATTTTAGTAAAACTTTTAGTTTCATGAATTATTATTGCATTTTGTTTTACTTTCTACCTTTTTTCTACTAGAAGGAAAAAAGTTTCATATTAAAGGCAGGATAGAAGTATCCTATGTCCCATGTGTGTTTCCTGGGACTTAAATTACCAGTCATTTGGGATGCTGACCTTGACCCTGGGCTATCTCCGCAGCTGCCCCTCTCCATTGGGTGACCAGTCCTACAGGGCTGCCATCTGCAACAGTGTTTGACCAGAAGAGCTCTGGTGTTCTTTCCCTGACACTGGTTGGATTCTTGAGGTGTCTCCTTGTTTTATACCTTCAGACCCTTGTTTTGGTTGCCTGTAAGGAGGCACTTGCGTTGTATTCTTTTCCTTTTTTTTTTTTTTTTTTTGTACCAGGGATCAAACTCAGGACCTTGCACTTACAAGGCAGGAGCTGGACCCACTGAACTAGATCCCCAACCCTTGTGTTGCATTTTTGACAAAGCATGGGAAACATCTTGGCAGTGAAGCCTCCTCTTCTGGTGTGTTGTTCCCTGGTGGGAGCGTGCCTTTTATTGTGATGGTTGTCACATTCTAGCCCTGCTAAGAAAAACACCTGGGGAGATTTGTAAATGTGTAGGCTCCCAGGCTGGCCCCTTGGCTTTGACCTCGGACTGGAGTGGTTCAGAGTCCCTTCAAAGAAAGGATGATTTGTGCTGGGCATGGTGACTCACGCCTGTAATCCCAGCACTCGGGAGGCAGAGACAGGAGGATTGCTGAGTTCAAGGCTTGCCTGGGCTACATAGTGAGCTCAGGGCCAGCCTGAACTACAAAGCAAGACCCTGTCTCAAAAAAAAAAAAAAAAAAAGGATAACTGAGTTTCAGATAGTTAGAGACCACACCTTTAGAGACAGATGTTCCTAGGGGAGATCTAGGAAGAGTGATTAGAAGGAAAATGGCAAAGCATTTTGGATTTGGATATTGTAAGGTGTAAGTCCTTCCCTAGAAGAACAGTTACAGTTGCCGTCTGGGTAGAGATCTGTCAGAGAAGTATAGAGGACTTTTGTATGAAAGCAAAATGATTCTTCCGGACTGGTAGTTTTAGACATGCATGACAGAAGTTCATAGAGACAGTAGATGATACATGGAGTTATAAACTAAGTAGGGTCTTAGATGACAGCACCTATAACAAATGTAAAACTCTTTCTTTGCAGTGTGCTTTTAGAAAAAAAATGTGATTTGTCTTTAGCTTTCCAGATTAAAACGGGAGCTGGCACAGATGAAGCAGGAGCTACAGTACAAAGAGAAGGGCGTGGAGACCCTGCAAGAGTGAGTGGCTTATGTGTGAGGGTGGGAGCATTTTCCTCTGTGCTGCTCACTTGATAGCTGGACATGCCTCTGAGAGTATCACAGCCTGTGTGTTTGTGCCTTTATTTATGCTCACCACTTGCCAATCCTAAATATCAGAGCCTCTTGTCCTTTATGATACCTTTGCTTGTTTAAGTGGAAATATTTAGGAAACAAGACCTTCCGTTTTTATATTTATGTCCTCCTTCTCTCTATAACTGCACTGCCTTAGACACATATGACCATTTACCTTGAAATTCATAGTTTTGTTAGTTTTATTCCCTTAAACTTTTTATTCTAAAATTAAACTTTAGGTTAATTAAAGTAAAAAAAATGAATTTAGTTCCTCAGTGTCAGTTGCTTCATCTGAAGTGCCTGGTAGTTACATGCACCTGGTACACATTTTCTCCACCGTGGCACTAGTGATGTTTTAGGCCAAGTGTCTCTTTGTGGGGACAGTCTTTTGTGATGTCGAGCAGCATCCCTGGCTTCTACCTGATAGCTGCCAGTAGCACCCAACTTCTAGTTTCGTTAACTGACAATGTTTTGAGACATTGTCTGCAGTTGAGAAGCACTGTGCTAGTGACCCACCAGTGGGCAGCCTAGGCAGTATATTTCCATCACTTCAAGAGGTGCTAGTGGACAGTCTTTATTGCTACCAAGAGTTTCGGGATGAATTTCTTACAACTAGTGAGCAAAGCAATAAGTTCTCTGAGCAAAGGTTGCTCTTTTACAAATGGTAATAGTGTTGGTATGAAAGAATTATTTTCTTACTAAAGGTTATTGTAGGCTTTTAGCTGAGGGCCCTTCTTACTGATTTAGAGAGAGAGTTCACTGGCTAGACTTGGGCATGTGCTTCACACTTCCTATGCCTGTTTTCCTCACCAATAAATGGTGATTATCTTAGTCTTTTTGAGGCACTGTAATAAAATAGCATTGATTGGATGGCTTAAACAGTAGACATTTTATAGTTCTGAGTTTCAAAGTCCAAGAGGCCGTTCTTAGCGAGACCCCAGTTCATGACTTGTAGATGATCACCTTGCCACTGCATCCTCACAAGGCCAAAGAGATAGCTCTGAGTGTCCTTGCTTTTCTTTTCAGGACATGAATCTCCTCATGAGAATACTGCCCTTGTGACCTCATCCAAACTATATGTAAAGGACAAGGAGAGGAAATGTCAAACCTTGTCCTTGAGCATTAGGTTGAGATCGACTTTCTTTCTTTCTTTTTTTTTTTTTTTTTTTTTTTTTGCTTTTTTGGAGACAGGGTCTCGCTTTGTAGTTCAGGCTGGCCCTGAGCTCACTATGGTGCCCAGGCAAGCCACCGCGAACTCAGCAATCCTCCTGTCTCTGCCTCCTGAGTGCTGGGATTACAGGCGTGAGCCACCACACCCAGCATTATATGTGGTAACCGGGGATCGAACTCAGGTCCTTGCGCTTGCAAGGCAGGCGCCGGAACCACTGAGCTAACCCTCCGGCCCGAGATTGACTTTCTTAATCAGCCAGGATTGGGTTGGCTCAGGATTTCTTTGTGTGCCCATTCTTTGTTAAGATCATTGAGGCACCAGGAGAGACACACAAAAACAATGAGCTGGGTCCTGCATGTAGGGGCTTAGCTTTCTCTGGTACTGACCCGCAGAGCTGTTATAAGGTGACAGTTTATTCAGAAACTCTGCCATGCCCCCTGCAGGCCAGTTTTGATAAGCCTATTCACATTTTTAGTGTGCTCTGCATTCTTTTAAGGTCATAAACTTACTTTTTGCTTTTTCTACTGTTCCTCAGCAACTTGTGTGTGTTTATGCAGACATATTTATGCGTGTGCACTACCTTATGCCATCCATCTGTAATCTGAGGTTCCTTTAATTACCCCTAGTTTGTACAATTTTTTCTTTCTCTCTTTCTCTCTTTCTCTCTTTCTCTCTTTCTCTCTTTCTTTCTTTCTTTCTTTCTTTCTTTCTTTCTTTCTTTCTTTCTTTCTTTCTTTCTTTCTCTCTCTCTCTCTCTCTTTCTTTCTTTCTTTCTTTCTTTCTCTTTCCTTCCTTCCTCCCTCCCTCCTCTTCCTTCCTTCTTTCTTTCTCTCTCTCCTTCCTTCCTTCCTTCCTTCCTCCCTCCCTCCCTTTCTCTTTCTCTCTTTCTTTTTCTTTTCTTTCTTTTTTATTTTTAATTGAATTATTTATTGGTACAATTTATATACATCTCACAATCACATATAACATGGGGGAATTGGTACCAGTATATGACACAAGTTAATTCTTATTTTTACCCATATCCCTACCCACCCACACCTCCCCACCCCCATTATACATACTCTTTTATTTTCTTTCTGAATCATATTTATTCCTTCCCCTCATTACATTCCCACACCAAATTTCCTATGGAAATTTCCCACTCTATGAAAGCTGTTATACTTTCTAGAGCTCATTTGCATCTACAGGTGTTCATGTCAAAGAGAAGATCTGGTATTTGCCTCTCTGTGATCTATTTATTTCACTTATTAGTATATCCTCCAGGTGTCTCCATTTGCACATAAATGAATCAATCTTGTCATTCTTTATGACAGAATAATACTCCATTTTATAAAAAAACCCCCACAATTTCTTTATCCATTCTCCAGTTGATGGGCATTTGGGTTGTTTCCAAGATTGAGCTATCACGAACTGAGCTGCTATGAACAAGGGTGTACATCTGTCTTTCCAATATGATTTTTAAAATTCTTTTGGGTATATTCCTAGCAGGGGGATAGCGGGGTCAAATGGGACCCCTAGTCCTAGTTTTCTGAGAAATCTCCACACGGATCTCCACAATGGTTGCACAAGTCTGCAATCCCACCAACAGTGGAGAAGTTCTTTCTTTTCTTTTCTTTTCTTAGCAAGCTAATCTGCTTTTCTAGTACCAGTAGCTGGTTTTGGGTTTTGTTACTCATTTGGCCCACCTGCTACAGTGGGTCCAGTGTCCTGATCCACGCTCTACCATTGCCCCCTTTGGGCAGTCTGCTCAGCCCTCGCACCTCTGACACCTTGTAGCGTGCCTCTGTATATGTTGTGTGATGGGCAAAGACTAAGCATAGGGAAGCACTTTGATTTGCTAGGTCATCAAAAGTGGCCTGTCTGTCTAGTTGAACTGAAGGTTGGTTTCCTGCCTTTCTTTCCGCATTGTGCAGTGGTTGGGGACAATGGCGACTGTAATGTAAAGCCTTGTGTGTGCTGTGGGTTGCAGTCCTTCTCACTGTCATTTGCAGAAGCTCTGAGAAAGGTAACTTAGGTTGTGAAAGAGACTGAGGCTGCATGGTGTTCCTGAGCCTCCCCAGGGAGCCATGTGCTGTGCTTTTCTGCTGCCTGTGGCTTCTGTCTGGGGTCCCTGGAGTCACTACGTGCTCAGTCATTCAGAGCTGCTCCATTTCCTTATTTGAAGACAAAGGCTATATCCCAATATTAACATAAGACTGAATAAGCCAGAAAAGAAAACAAGCTGGCGACTTATGTCCCACCTTCCTTGACCTTACTGGGACATATGTCCATCTTTAGGAGCTGTAGTCATCAAGGGTAGGAAAAGGAGGCCTGTTTCTCCTAGTGTTTGGGCAGGGTAGCAGGAACCCACACAGCCAGAGGTCTAGCTTTACTCCTGCAGCCAACATGGAGTATGAGCTATGCTCCTGCAAGAGGGAAGGGCAGTGTTGTTTGTGTTTTCTTTCTGCTTTTGTTAGCATGATCCCACACTTGGGAGCGGTGATTGTAAATTTGCTTCTTGCCAAGAGGAGGCACCTCATGCCTTCCAGAGTTTGTGGGGATGCCCGCCCTCCCCGGGGAGGTCCAGGTGTAACCAGGAAGGCTCTGGACCTGGCCTTGGTCCTGAGGGGCCCACTGGGAGGTGAGCCAGTGCCTGCGAAGAGGCCAGGCGGCTTCCCCAGCTCGGAGGAACTGCCCAGGGACTGACTTAGTCATCTCTTTTATCTGCATGTAGTCTTGACTCCTTTCAAAGCTAAGTTATCATTGCCTGTCCGCTTTGTTCTGTGACAGCCTCACAGGAAGAAGGAAATATGGCACTTGTACTTCTCTAATTCTATATAAGTGAAAAACAGCCTAGTAGCTTTCCTTTGAGTTCCACAGGTGATGAGATGAAAAAAAAATCATTATTTTTCTGGTATCAAAGATTGAGCAGTTATGTTTGGACCAAAACTTGCAAATTTATATTATTCATTGAGAAATTTTGAAAGCTCTTTGTAAATGTTAAAATCTGATGATCCCACCTCCCCTGAGAAATCTAGACCATGAGCACAGAGAACACAAGCTGTTGTACATGCACATGGAGCTTCTCTACTTTTATTACCAACATTCATTTAAGGCAGTGGCCCTGGATTTCCCTCCAGAAAGCTTTCTGCTCTCCATGCTTCCCAGAATCTCCAGTGTATTCTTTTCCAAAGCACCCCACCAGGAGTTTGGCTGCTTATAACATTTTAAACTCAACTTGTTTATTTTGGTGAATTTCCTGGCTAGCAAGGAAATCCATCATTATGCTTGAGTCCAAGTGAAGAAAAAAGAACCTTTTGTATTTAAAACAAAAATCTCTATATGTTGCTAATATTTGTAGAGGAGAGCTGGCCATGGATATATTCTTTACATTAAAGAGAGAAAGTCAATCTACGTATCTTTTCTGTCTATTTGTCTGTCACAGCTCACCAGTCCTTTCATTCCCTAAGTTTTTAGTCTCTTATTGAAGCAAATCCCAGAATCACACTGAATTGATAAATAGCATTCTGGAAGAGGTGGCCTCATTTGGAAACGTAATGGTGATACCCATACTACAGTTCCTGGGCATCTTTTTTCCAGTGACCACCCTGGTTCCTCTGCTCTGATTGTATCCAGAGTCAGATGAGGCCCACACAGTGTATTTGATGTAAAGTGTTTTCATCTCTCCTTCTCCTTTTTGTTTTCCTCACAACTCATTTGTAATTTGCTTATGCTGTAGAATTTTCTTGATGTTGGCTTTTGCTATTTGAATCTACAGGTTGATCTTCTGTCCCTATTATTGATGTATGTGTCTAAATAGTTTTAGAAGCTGGATCTGATTCAAGTTTGATGTATTTTTTCTCTTTTTATATTTTAGTAAGAATGTTTTGTGGGTAATAATGTTACTTCTGCCAGAGAACATATACTCTCTGCCTGTCTTTTTTTGTGCCATGAAGATTGTTGGTGGGTTCTGCCTTGGATAGCCTTCTGCTTCCATTTACAGTATAACATTCCCTTCAGGCTTTCACCTAACATGTATGTATGTTTTTCAGGATAAGTTCCTCCAGGTGGACTCGCTGTGTGAAAGGGGGCATGCGTTGGTCACATTATTGGTTATCAGCAATTCCTCTCTGCAGGAGTTACACCTTTGTACATTCTGACCACTGCCATGACTGTTCCCACTTTTTACAGCTTTGCCCATAAGATGTATTACAAGCTCTTGCATCTTTGCCTTTCATTGGTGAAAGGCACTATCTCCATGTAGTATTAGTCTGCATTTCTCTTGAGGTTCTCTATTGAAGTCTTTAGAAAATAGGAGCATCACTTATAATAAATAAAGTCTTGAGAAAAACAGCTTTTCTAGTGGAAGATCTGCTGGACTCTGTTACTCACTAATTTCTGAAATTTAAAAGCCTGTCTTAATGTGACATACCACTAGTGCCCAGAGGCAGATGGGAAAACAAGGCTGCACGAGGTGTCTTGCGAATCAGTGGTCCCCAGATGGGCGGGATGCACTGGTAGGTGTGGAGAGGCCCCCTCTGTGTTAGGCTCTGGGTTGTCCCAAAGCCTGGAAGCTCACTTAACATGGCTTTACCCTAAGTCTTCCGTGCTTATGTGACATCAACACCTTTTTCTGCCATGACACCTATAATGTCCCTGAGTACTGGTCAGTGGCTGGAATGCTGTTCTGACTGCCTCGTTACCACATCTGTTGTTCATGGTGTAATATTTCCACACCTGACATCCGATCTGGCTCACAGCTTCCACCATGGCCGCTCTGAGCCGAGCTGCTATTATGACTCAGGGCTCATGTGATAACCACAGGGACTCTTAAATGTCTCTTCTGCTTGTGATCCTCTTGTGGCTTTTGTGCTCACTCACAATACAAACCAGACCCTGGATGAGTTGGACCCCCTGGTCCAAGCTCATTTAGCCTTCGTTTCCTCCTCACTTCTGTCAGCCACCTGGGTACTCTGCTAGCTGTTGGCATGCTGGGCACACCCTGTCTTCAGCATTGGCATTTGAAGCTCCTCTGGCTGAAGTGCTCTTTCTGCCAAATGTAGCTGTCCCTTCAGCAGGTGTGTGGCCAGTGATCTCTTGCCAAGATCTTTGTTTAACCATCTTATCTGAAACGGTGCTCTCTGCATCACACACTATCCCCAAACTTGGCTTCATTTTGTTGAAAACCCTGGTCACTGCCTGTTCTAATAATTTATTTTTATTATCTTTGTCCTTGACTCAAATGGTACTGTATGAGGACAAGGACTTTGCTCTGTTCCTTGTCCCATCCTGGGGATCCACACAGTTCCCAGCACAGGGCAGGGCTCTGCGGAATGAATGGGCGGCAGCCCAAGTGCTGTGTGCACTGGCCGGTGTTGCTGCTCCTGCCGCTGCTTGTTGTCACATAATGTACTTTATTCCTGGATACTAGTACAACTCTGAGCAAAGGCAGATCTATCGTCAGCCAAAAGTTTTGCCTGTCGCAAGGATCTTAGGGAGGTCTGTATAAATAGACCCAGTTCCTTATGAACTACCACTTCCTTTTTTGTGTGTGAAACAATGACTCACTAGGTAGTTCAGGCTGCCCTTGAACTCACTATGTAACTCAGGCTGCCCTTGAACTAATAGCAGTCCTCCTACCTCAGGTTCCCAAGTGCTGGGATTATAAGCTTATGCTACCATGCCTGACCCCTAGCATTTCCTTTTCATGTGCATTTTATATTATACTGTGCTTTGGCTTCATTTTTAAAAAGTCTTATTACTGGGCCGGAGGGTTAGCTCAGTGGTTCCAGCGCCTGCCTCGCAAGCACAAGGTCCTGAGTTCGATCCCCGGTGACCACATATAATGCTGGGCGGTGACCACATATAATGCTGGGCGTGGAGACACGCCCACCAACAATCAACACCGCATACCACAATGCTGGGCGTGGTGGCTCACGCCTGTAATCCCAGCACTCGGGAGGCAGAGACAGGAGGATTGCTGAGTTCGCGGCGGTTGCCTGGGCACCATAGTGAGCTGAGGGCCAGCCTGAACTACAAAGCGAGACCCTGTCTCAAAAAGCAAAAAAAAAAAAAAAAAAAAAAAAAAGTTTTATTACTGCTATTCAAATCACAGAAAGAGGCAGCTATCAAATGTCCAATGACCAGTTTCTGCAAGGGACGTTTTGGCCCAATAGATAAGACTCTTGGGTACAAGGCTTCTAATTCTACTACACAGCACATACAGGCATCACTAGCTCTTACATCTGATGTTCTCTCTCTCAGGGCACGTGGTACTTCTGAGGACCCTAGGATTGTCCATGGCTAGAGCAGGCCTGGGTTAACAGTGTCCCACTAACATAGCACATAAGTCACAGCCCATGCAAAACCCCACAGTGCTCAGGTAACAGTGAAGCACACAGAACTTGAGGCAGAAACAAGAGCATTGTTCAGTGTACAACACGCCCAGTAGACCACCAGAATCTGCTGTTGACGGAATGTACCAGGAGCTTCCAGAGGCTTATCCAAGGCCCTCACCAGAGCTGCTAATGTAAAAGACAGAGGTTATAACAAAACTTTGCATTCTTTTGGGTTGCATTCTGTAGGATTAGCGTGGGATGTCTTTAGAGACCTGGCAGCCCTCTTCTCCACGATGTGGTGTGAAGAGAGTGTTTGCTGCGCTCTTGATTTTTACTAGTGTGCCACTCTCGATATTGCCAACTGGGCAACAGATACAGAAAGCTTAGGGCGGCGGGAGCAGAGGCTGATGCTAGACACCTCTGGAGTGCCCTTCCATTTGCCTGCTCGGGCTTCCTCATCTGCAGCGGTATCTCTTCCTGCTTTTCTCTCCCACTGGCCCTTCACAAACAAATCTTAAAGGACCTCCCTTTCTCTGGAACAACATTTGACTGTCTGCACAGCAGGCTTCAGGTTTGGCACAATGGGTCTCTGGAGCCTTTGACTTCTTGCTAACCCAGTGGTGAAGAGGATGCATGCTGGCTCAAGGGTACCGGCTGGGGACCTGCCCCTGTCCCTTACTAGTTGCAAGACTGTGAACAAGTCACTTCACCTCTGAGCAGCCAGGTGCAAAATGGAGAGGATGGAAACAGAGTGCTGATTTCCAGAGTACAACATAACATATGTCTTTGTTAGTGCTGCCTTTTATTCTTCTAAAGCATTTATCACTTTTGTATCATTTTATCTGTAATGCACAGTGTACACACTGGCTTGCACTCTTAATGAAAATTAAAAATAGAATAAGGTAGTTCTTTGATACAGATACTACGATTTTCTTTATGAAATGGGACACATTGATATTTTAGAAAATAATACTTGGTTATTGAATACATTGTCTGAATTTGATCAGAGCTCTGGAAGACTTTTTATTTTTGGTACCAGGACTCGAACTCAGGGTATCACACTTACCAGGCAGAGACTGTGCTGCTGAGCTACATCCCCGGCCCTGGAAGATATCTTTTAAAAGACACAAAACCCTCAAATAAGTGAATTTTGTAGAAATCAAGGAAGAGTTTTCCTGCCCTTTCAGTTTTTGTTAGGTAATAATTGATTGCAATTGATAGGTGTCATGGAGTATGCCTATAATCTCAGCACCCTGAAAGGCTGAGGCAAGAGAATTGTAGGTTCAAATCCTGTTTGGGAAACTTAATGGCAAAGTAACATCCTGTCTCAAAATAGAAAAAAAAAATTAAAAGACCAGGAATCTGGTTCAGGGCGATGGCCCTGGGTACAATTCCCGGTACTATAAAATAAAACAAAACAAAATCTCACTTGAGACATGGAAGCAGTTTGAGTTCTATGAAACAACTTGACCTTATCAATGAACTATTTTGACCCATGTTGGTAATTCTGGGTATGGTGACAGATGTCCCACTCAAACAGAAAGGAGCATCATTGTGTCCTGTCTTCCTGTGTCATCTTCAGAAGGAGGCTGTGGCTTGAATCCCTGCTGTGCCAGTTATTAACTTGGCATTGGCTACTTTACTTCATTATAAAATCCAAGAAGTCTGTGCTTACTGCATAGAGCTATTGATGGGTCAAATGCTGTGACAGACATTAAGCATGCTGCAGGACTCTTGTCAACTCTCAGGTGCTATACTGAACCAGTTTTCGATAAAGTTTATACAGTGAAATAATGTATTTACATAGTAATGCTTTCTATGGTCATAATAACGATTTGGAAGTAGTAGTGTTTCTGAGGTTCCCAGCTTTGAGATGAAGTTGTCTAATGGCATTTGTTTGTTAAGGACACTTACCCTTTCTTTCCCCACGTGTGACAGCCTGTGTGGAAATGACATCTGCAAGAGAGCAAAAGGGAGCTGTGTGGCAGCAGGGGTGACCCCTAGTCCCTTCCTGGACTCCCTGCTTTGCTACTAGGGCTCACTGTTTCAGGGGACCTTCGGAGCAGGGACCAGCAGCTACCTGCTCCAATGTTCTGTGTCTTCTCCAAGGTCCTGCAGCCACTTGGATGGGGCTGAGACCAGAGCACAAGTCCCTGGCTCTATAGTCATTTTTGGTTGTCCAGAGCAAGGTCCACTGCTGACCTGGTTATGATGCTGCTGGTCATCCTTCTGGTGGAATCGAGACCTGTTTTTCTTGGAGTGGCATCCCTCCCCACCCTAGAACCTGTGGCCTTAAGAGGCTTCTGGCTCCATTCCTCAGTTTACCGGTGGCCCCACTTAGTGTTATAGCTGCTGAAAGGCACAAGGCAGACACCACCATGCCCAAGTATAGAACAGGAATGTTTGTGGTCCAATTACAGCCTCAGCAACAGTGGATTTTCATGTGTCTGTGGATTTGATTTGTGTGTATCTCCATGGACTTGAAAAAAAGTGTGTTCTCTGCAGTAGAATTTCCCTTCTCTATCTGGCATCAGTGTTAGGTGGTGACGACATGTATTTTTCATTCTGAAGGAGCCAGTAGACTTGGTTAGTATTAGAACTGGTTACTGTTTTGTTTTTAAACTTCTATTTTTATTAGTCCATGTATGAAGTACATAATGATCACATTGATTGTAAGAGGTTGGCATCTTTTCTGCAAGAAAAGTTTGGTAGCATCTTCGACAGAGCTAGTGCTTTAGCAAGTATGGCCTTTCATTTCTGCTTTGTGTTAGACTCTTCATTCTCCCTAGAGCATTGAAATGGAAACCCACGTGGTTTTTACCCAATTTTATGTTTTCTTACATAATATATCTTGGTGTCTCTGTGAACCCTGTGAGATGAATGGCTCTCAAAAGACATGTTTTTTTGGGGGGCAGGATGCCGGGGTAGAACCCTGAGCCTCACATATGCAAAGCATGTGCTCTACCACTGAGCTGCACCTCTAGCCCAAGGTGAACAGTGCTCAGCAAGGGACTTCATCTCCAACCCAAGCTCCTAAACTAGACATAGAGCCAAAGAGCTTCATCTCTGTTTTCAGTGTAGCTTTGTCCTCCAATAATTTCATGATAAGGGGCCAGGGATTTAGCTTAATGGTTCAACACTTGCCTCACAAGTGCAAAGTCACAGGTTCCATCCCTGGTACCAAAATAACAACAAGAACAACAACAACAACAATAATAATTTCATGATAAAATGTTCATCACATACTTCTTTCTGCTGTGAAACCACTGGGCATTTACCATGATGTTTAATTTAACAGTAACTATAATAAAATACCTCTCAACAAATAATAATCAGCATAAGAAGAGATTCTTTAAACATTGTTGTTCTGGGAGTTGGTTGTTGGATTAACAAATCTCCTAGTTCCACCCTGTAGAGAATCACCTGCAACAGGCCCCCAGGAATCTGCGTTGGCCTGATGACTCTTCATTTTGTTCCCACTCCCTTTCTATCATACCATGTAGCCACACAGAGCTGCTTGTACAAGTGTCAATGAATGGCACTGACTTTTGTCGTGAAGTTGTTACAGGTCAGAAAGTATAGATGGAATGCTAGTGAATATCCTATGTGCCGTATTGGTCTGGGTAAGGTCCTCGAAGTGAGTGAGAAAGCCAGCCATTGTGGTAGAAGTGGGGCTGATTTTGAGAGATAAAAGTTTTGAAAATGTATAAGGGGCTTATAAGCCCACTGTTGTTATTTTAGCTGTTGGCTTCTAGTCATAATAGACACCAAACAGCTAGCTGATACTGTGTTGGGAACTTATATTTTATTGCTAAAACTCATGATGACCCTCAAGGTGTTATAGAACTAGAGCTAACCACTTCAGTCACTTGGATGAACTGCTACGAAGGAGTCAGTAGGGAGCTACAGAGAGCAGGTAAAAAGGGGAAACCATCCTCATGGCCCAAACTTTAGTTCTCCCTCACTTGTTTTGACATTCTGCGTGAAATATTATACAATAGTTAAAAATACATGTACCTTGGGCCAGAGGGTTAGCTCAGTGGTTCCAGTGCCTGCCTCGCAAGCACAAGGTCCTGAGTTCGATCCCCGGCAACCACATACAATGCTGGGCGTGGAGACTCACGCTCACCAGCAATCAACCAGCAATCAGCACCACATACCACAGTGCCGGGGGCGGTGGCTCACGCCTGTAATCCCAGCACTTGGGAGGCAGAGACAGGAGGATTGCTGAGTTCGAGGCTTGCCTGAGCTACATAGTGAGCTCAGGGCCAGCCTGAACTACAAAGAGAGACTCTGTCTCAAAAAAAAAAAAAATACATGTACCTTCTTACACAAATGCATTATTTTGCTTTGTGTGTTAGAAAAACCTATAAATCTATAACTGCTACTTTAAGGAAGTGCCCATGGCCATGCTGAGATGTAGGTGCAACACCATTCAATGCATGGGGTCTGTAGTGTACCTGCATGTACTCTCTGAGAGATGGGACTTAGGATATTCAGTATTTTATTGTAGTTGATGGCAATCATGATGCTCTCTGGCCCTAGAGCCCTGATCCAGCCAGGGGGCGGTATTTGTCTTCTGTTCCAAGAATGCTCAGGTCAACTCTGGAGCTGAGCTTTGCTGCAAATTGTGACACACGTGGCAAGGAATGTCTTAATGATAGTAAGGCATTAATGCTGGCAGATTATTTTTTCTCATGAGTAAGTAGCTTGTGCATAATCTTGATAATAACAATCATCACAAGCACTACATGTCCCACCTTGCATTTTTTCCTTTAGTTTCATGCCTATCCTATGGGACAAGTAATTTTAGTGCACCTATTTGAAATATAAGCGAAGAGGTTGAAAGAAATGAAGTGCCGCCGGGGATTTAGCTCAGTGGTTCTGGTGCCAGCCTCACAAGCACAAGGTCCCAAGTTTGATCCCTGGAACAACAACAACAACAAAATGAAGTACCTGGCCTGGGGTTCCAGTCAGCCAGTGCACAACACGGCTGGAGTGCCGCTGCTCCTCACAGTACGCTAGCAGGCGCGTCCGAGTGGAACCAAGGCAGCTCGGGCTATCAGGCGATGATCCAGATCTTCAGGGTAACATGTAGGCAGCATATCTTGGCTGGAACCTGTGTAATGGTGGGTCTGGAACCTGAAAAGCAAGATAGTTGCTTCCCAGGGAAGGGATTCATTCCATTTTTGGGCTAGTTTCCCAAGTTCCTTAGCCCCCAGGGCTTCCAAGGCCTGGGACTTAAATATGGGAGACGTGACAAAGGACATGCTCCCAAGACTGCCTGCTCTTTGAAGGCAGAGCCAAATCTTGTCTGGTGCTCCACTCCCAGCACCTGGAGCCAAGCCTGTGTATGCATGGCTTGGCCGGAGGAAAGGAGGGACAGAGGGAGGGAGGGAGAGAAGAAGGAAGGAAAGGAAGCAAGTTGGGATGACGAATGTTTGGATTGAAGGAAAGAATTGAAGAGGTGGGTCAGGGAGAGAGACAAGACGTAAACATTGGTAGCTTTTTCACAAGGTGCCATTACTGAGAGCTCTGTGCTTCCTGCTGTTTCCCATGTACTCTGCTTGCACAGAGTTCATTCACAGGTTCATTTAATAAACACAGTTGCCCACTAGCCCAAATGATGCTGGTGTTAGTCAAAGAACATTTGGCCCTCTGGAGAGGGAGCCTGCAATCTCATGTATTGCTCCAGCCAGTGATCTCGTGGCCTGCTTCTCGTAGAGGACACCGTGCAGTGAAGGCAGTGTCTACCAGCCAGGTCCCAGGCTTTTGTATTTACCACAAGGAATGAAGATTTCATGAGCGTCTCCACTTTTCTGTGCCAGAACATTGCTTGTAACTCTTTTCCCACCTTCCTATGATGCATGTAGTTCAGTGATAGTTATTTAAATGAATGTTATCTTGTAAAGAATGACTGTTTCTTTTTAATCAGGATCGACCGGAAGATGTCAAGTGCTCATACTAACTACAAACTAGATGAGGCACAAGCTATAATGAATGAGCTCCGTACCATCAAGAAAGCCATTTGTACAGGCGAGAAGGAGCGGCGGGACCTAATGCAGGTGAGGCCTGATCCCCATCCACCCACCTGTCAGCCTAGCTGCTTGTCTAGAAAATGTATATATAGTATTGTATGGTTTTATGCTAGACACATAGTACATTTAAATAAGTGTATTAATTTCCTGACGTTATTATAACAAAGTACTACAAACTGAGTGGCCTCGAACAATTTATTATTATTTATTTCTTTTAGAAATTGATTTGCCCAGTTCTGGAGGGCAGAAATCTAAAATCTGGATGTTGACTGGGCTGCCCTCCCTGTGAGGGCTCAGGGAGGGCTGCTACTGGTGGTAGTAATGTGGTTCCTTCCTACTCTCTTAGCTTTGTGGCTCTGGGTGTTCTGGATCTTCCTTGAAGTGCAGACACAACACTCAAATTTCTGCCTCTGTTGTCACAGGGCCTCCTCCCTGCTTCTGTCTCCAGATTTCCTCTTCCTGTCAAGGCACCAGGCATTGGATTAGTTCCCACCTGTCTAAATGACCTCATTAAATAGTTCACATCTGTGAAGACTTGATTTCCAAATAAGGCTACATTCACACATTCCAAGGGTCAGGACTTGAATGTATCTTGTGGTGGGGGCACCACTCAACCCACAACAATGGATGATAAAATTTATGTTGTTAATAATCAAAATGATTCAAAAGGTCTATGGTAAGAAGTCTTGCTATCACTCCATCTTCCCACGTCCCATAACTACTTTCATCCCTTTCTTGCACAACCTCCTAATGTTCATGCAGTTGCAAAAGTAAAAATGTGAATATACACTGAAAGACCTTTGCATAGAGCTAGGCTTAGACTGCTGCTCTGCTATAGCTTCCTCATGTGACTATAAAATCTGGTACCTTTGATATTATCTGTTCTCAAAAATTTTCTTTATTCTTTGAAATGGTTGTGTAGTGCTCTACCATGTGGATGTATTTGAATTATACAGCTAGCTAGCATCATTGTAGCTTTGTATTCCTCTATGCTTTTTCTGTCTCTCAAATTCCTTTGATTGTTAGAAAAAGTTGAACTTTTACAAATGGAGACATGCTGGTCTTGCTGTTTGATGGTGGAAAGTGTTCAGTGCTTTCAGTTATAGCCTTTATTTCTTGCTTGACACCTTAAGGGGACACCTAGTGTCTGGTAGGCATTTTTCCAGATTCTATAGAATGTAAGACTCAGGGGACATATGAGATAAAGCTCAGACTTAGAGGCAAACATGAGACAGACATTCAATTAGCTACCTTGTTTGACATTCCTTCCTAAGGTTAAGGCCAGGAGAGACTTGTACAGAGTTTGTGTGGTGTTCCTTAAAACACAGTTTACCAGGTTTTATCCTAGATCTACTGAGTTAGAATTTCTGGAGATGAGGCCTAGAAATCTGTATTTTTAGATGAGGAAAATGTCCTTCAGTGGCAGAGACAAGGAGAATATGCCCCATGAGGTCAAATGAAACTCCTTGTTCTGACCCCTGTGAAGCCACTGTGTGCAGCCCCCCGGGAAGCTACCCAGTTGCCTCACTTGGATTCCCCATCACAGAGGCAGGAAAGACACTTTCGGGATGAAGCTTCAGGCCCCACTATCTTCTTTGAGATTCCTTCAAACTCCAGCTGTGAGAAACTTAGGAAAAGGCATGGGCAATGTCTTTGCCCATCAAAATCAGTTGTTTTGTCTTCCTCATATGAACTTACCATGAACAGGCCCTTCCAAGAGGTCTTTGTCTTGATTTCAAGCCAGTTACATGAGTTCTGCTCACTTGTATGTTCCTGATCTGGTGTCTGTTGCGATGCTGAAGGTGAACAGGTTTGGAATCATAAAAGAAATGTTAAAAACTCAGCTTTCTCTCAAACTTCTATGCAAAAAGGTTAATGTGTACCAGAATACATATTTCTTTTAGTTTTTTGGCAAAATAACATGAGAATGCTTTGTGGAATTATTTTTGTGTTCAACCATGTAGAATTATGACTGTACATTCAGGTAATAAAAATGATGTAAGCATCATCTGATAACTGTTTTCTTTCTGTATTGTAGTTTTCTTTTCTTTTCATTTTCTTTTTCTTTCTTTCTTTTTTTTTTTTTTTTAGCAGGGTCTCGCTGTGTAGTTCAGGCTGGCCCTGAGCTCGCTATGTAGCCCAGGCAAGCCTTGAACTCAGCAATCCTGCCTCTGCCTCCCAAGTGCTGGGATGACAGGCATGAGCCGCCTGGCACTGTGGTATGTGGTACTGATTGCTGGTGGGCATGAGTCACCACACCCGGTGTTGTTATATGTGGTTACTGGGGATCGAACTCAGGACCTGTGCTTGCTAGGCAGGTGCTAGAACCACTGAGCTAAATCTCTGGCCCTGTATTGTGATTTTCTTTATTTTTGGTTGTGGGGATGGAACCCTGGGCCTTTGCACTGAGATATATCCCCATCCCTTTTTAGTTTATATTTTGAGATAAGGTCTTGGCATTAAATGGTTTCATTTCAGTTAGTTTTTATGTAAAAATCCCACAGAGGCATGCATCTGTCTCAGATTCATTTACAAACTAAGCATTTTGGATAGGAATGTACATTTTTTTCTTTAGGAAGCATGAAGGTTTTAAAAAACGGTATAAATGATACCATAACTGTCGTTTGTTCTATTCATGTGCTACAAAAAGGATTTGAATTGCTATCTGATCTAAATAAGAATTTTATTAAAGGTGCATGTGGTATAGATCATTTATTTTAAATGTAGTGAGAATGGAAACGTGTGTGTGTGTGTGCGCGTGCGCTTGCGCACGTGTGCGCGCATGCATGCACGCGAGCGTAGGGCATATAGCTTTCCACTCATACAGCTGCAGAACCAGAAGGGATGGGAAACATTGCCATGCATAATCAAAGAGCTTGTCTCCTCTTGCAGAGCCTGGCCAAGCTTACGGATAGCTTCAAGAATAGCTGCTCCCTGGGCGACTTCCTTCCTGACTTACCTTCCAGTGCTGGTGCGCTCGGTGATGCCGGGGCAGCACAGCATTTCTGCGATGCTGGCTCCCAGACTGAGGCCCTCGGTGAGGTATGTGCACCCACTGGGCCCGTACCTGGGGAGGAGCTGGCCGTGTTGTATGACTTTTACTCGTTCAGTTGAATTTTCCATTTTCACCTCAGAAACATGTATTTTGGCTTTTGTATCATTCCACTTTAAGAAAAAAAAATAGTGCTTCTCATATCCAGCCATTCTTATTCTTCTAAAAGAATGTCAAGAAATGGAATTAAAAGAAACTCTGACACTTAAAAGAATTTCATATGTCCCTTTTGATAGTTAGTGAAACCTTGAGTTAGCCACAAAAAGCAAAGTTAGGAGAATCATCACTAAAGGCAGTTAGTGAACAGTCAGAGACATAGTATTATAATGTTATTGAACAAATTTTGAAACTGATTTGTTACCAGATAGAAAGCAGTTTGGAAAGCTTTTTTATCTTAGGGTTTACAATATAAAGATGAGCTATCAAAGGAGGGCAGCATGCTCCCCAAATTAAAAAGAAAGAAGGAAAAAATGAGGGAAACTTAAACTGATGGAAATTCTGAGTTTTAAGTGATGAGCTGATATTTTAAAAAGTTGACAAATAATGCCTTTCTGAGGGGAGTACAATATAAATTATGACTCTTTATTCCTAAATGTCCTGTTTTCAATTTTGCCCTCATTGTTGTTGAAAGTGTACTTGGGAATTTTTGATCAGGCATCTTCTTTGATTTGAAGAATATGGTCACCATCTGTAACACGCAGAGAAGAATATGTGAGTTAAGAATGTTTGGCATTTTTGCCTAAAAA
This sequence comes from Thryonomys swinderianus, assembly GCA_004025085.1. Lineage (NCBI taxonomy): Eukaryota > Metazoa > Chordata > Mammalia > Rodentia > Thryonomyidae > Thryonomys > Thryonomys swinderianus. Next base: position 22,993 of record PVIC010021835.1, read on the forward strand.
TTTTAGAGTAAAGGATGGAAGCAAGTACAGGACTCACTAGATTCTGGGAATGATTCCTTGCTACTTATCATAAGGTTAGATTTATAAGTTAGTGCACTGAACTACTCTCAGTGAAGCAGGTCAGATCAGAAGCTCTCTAGTTGCTTCAGTAACCATACTAAAAATGTCAGGTGGAGGCAGTGGCTGGTCCCATTACTCTAAGTGTGAATTGTCCTGGTTTAGGAGCCCCTACTGGGGCGGGTCCAGGGTTGGTCATCGGTATTTTGGTTTAACTAGTTTCTTGTTTTGTGTATGATTTTGTTACTTTAAGTTGAGCATTTCATGGATAACTCTGAGGCAATATTCCACAGTTCCAGACTTACTGAGTCCTTGCTTTCTTTCCTTTTAACTTTGGTTAACTTTTTCATGCCTCATGACCTTAGAAAGCATCCTGTAGCTCCTGCCCTAGGCAGTTAGTCCATTTTCAGCTCTTGGAACTTCTTAGTAGAGTATCCTTCCAGTCATCCCTCGGGATGGGCTGATTATTAATTCCAGGACCCCTCAAATACTGGAATTCCTGAATGTTTGGGTCCCTTGCACAAAATAGTGTATATTTGCACTTAGCCTACATACTTCATCTGTAAACTTCTGATCATCTCTTGATTACTTATAATACCTAATGCTATGCAAACAATCATTATATTGCACAGTTTAGGAAAGTGTGACAGGCAAAAATCTGTATCTGTCGCAGTACAGACGCAACTGCGGTGGGCCTACATTTGAGATCCACAATTGTAGAACTCACAGACAAGCTGTAGTTTGGATCTATCAGAGATTTAGAACTACTACATTAAATGGGATAAACTGTTTTGATTTGTTTCAACTTATACTAAGTCATTTCCTCTTTCTTGTAAAAGATAATTTGTTGTTGCTTTTGGAATTACAGTATACAATAGATGAATGCACTTCCCCTATTTAAAAATCAAACAGCTGAACCAAAAAACTCACACCGACTTTAGGCAAGCTAACATTTTCCCAGTCTGACTACCAACCCTTCCCAGCCAGAAAGGGCAGCAGAGTATTGTTTGCAGTATTTTCTTCTAAGCCTTTAAAAAATTGGAATGGAAAGACAAATTAAGAGAATATTCTTCATTGCTGCTGAAAATTGAAATGGATTTTATGTTTTTGAAAATATTCTTAATATGAATTTCCTTCTTTTTCCCTTGTGCTCTGGAAAGTTTGTCTTTGATGATAAAACAAGACTTGTAGACCGAGTCAGACTTAATTGGCAGTACGAAGAAGCCCGAAAGAGGTAAGAAGCATACTTTTCCGATCTTTGTTTCATGGGAAAAGGTTCAGCACAGCTCCATTGTGTGATTGTCCATATATTATTGTAGAGTAATACCTGATGGAATATAAAATAAAAGATCTTCATTTCAAGTAGCTTCTTAGTATACATGGCAGACTTGTAAGTGCACGTTTGAATGTGAAATGCTGAACATGACAGACAGTTTTAAAGATGTGCTTCAGTATGGATGAAGACTTTTCTAACTCTCTGGATCAGGCCAGGTGTATTAGAAACCTCCCTCCCTTTCCTTCCCCATCAATATATCAGGCCCTCAGACCAGTGGAAACCAAACCATTTTGTCTCTGTATATGTGGCTTCTAATGCCATCAGTTACTGTGTAGAATCACACGTCTTGGTTTCAAAGGTGTTTTCCTCAGTGTTGGGGCAGCAGGTGATTTTATTTTGTTGGAGAGAAGTGACATCATTAAGTGACCTGCAGCTGACTCCTCTGCCTTCAGCAAACTGAGATTTGTCTGGGTTTATGCACAGGGATTGTCTTTGCCACCTCCCTCCCTTGTGTCTTTACCTGACATTCTAAAGCGCTTCCGAGATTCTTGCTGGCCCCGTATTTCTGGCACAGTATTTTTAGAGCAGCATATTTCTTCCTGGGTGCTCAGTTCCCCGATTTTCAACATTCTAACCATGCCCTGGCTTTCTTGTTCTCCTTTTAGAGATTTTATGTTTATTGAGCCTTCTAGGTCTAAAACCAAATCATTTCAAAATGTATGCTTCAGAAAGGTTTGCAGCATAGCTTTTATAAAGTTTCCTTAATCATGTATGACATATTACCTGATTATCTTGAGGAGAGAATACTGGTGGGTTGAGAGAGTCCTTTCTGGATACTAAGCAGTTGGACCTACTCAGTGTCCTCTGTGTCCCAGGGTGTGTGAAAATGCACTTTGTTGCCTTTATGAAGTGTGTAAAAGTAGAAGCAAAAGTGAGCAATCTTACTCCCCACCACCCAGCCAAGTTCAGCTCTTGCAGGCATTCTGTATGCTAGGAGGTGCGCACCCGGCTCTCCTCGATTTTCAGGGTGCACTTAGGACAGGCTTGACACCTTTGCACGTCAAGGTCGCCGAGCATCACTGGGTCCCTCCGCGGCCACATTCTTCATTTCTCATGCATTCCTTCGGTGCAGCCTGCTCCTGTGCTCTGCTCACTTGGGCCTGCTTCAGAGTGTGGGTGCTGGAATCTGCTGTGCTGTGTTAAACACAGAAAAGAGAGCACTGCTACACTTAGGACTATAATTGTTTTGTGTGTCGTTGTGACATTTACCGAACATAGCAAGCGATTTCTTTGTTTTCTAGAAATGGTGTCAGTGACGTGGTATGTAAACCTTCTAAATGTCGGGATAATACATTTTGGGTGAAAAGTTGAGTATTTAAACATATTTGGAGGGAAGTCACTGCATTTCCTCTTTACTTTTGAACTAAAGTATTATTTCCAGATCATCAGAAGCTTGTTAGGGAACATACTACAGTTAGAGGAAGGTTCTGGCTCCAGCACTTCAACCTTAGTCGTGTCTCAAAATTGCCTTCCTGGCTACCCTGGAGCATGTAAGAATCACCCATGTGGTTTAGAGTCAGCCATGGTTTGGCCTGTCAGGGTGCTTGCTACCTGTCCTTGTCCCACTGGTTGAGTGTTTCTTGACATTGAGAGCGAGGACTTTAACCCTCAGGGGATTTCAGCGATGTCCAGGAACATGCTTAGTTGTCCCAGCTCTGGGCTAAGTATTAGTGGCATCTGGGGTCAGAGCCCAGGGATGCTGCTCAGCGTCTTGCAGTGGACAGTCCACCCCTAAGCAAAGTCTCACCTGGCCTAGAAAGCCAGAAAGTGAGAAAGGCCAATAAATGGCCTGGTTAGGATGAGATTGGCCAATAGGTACAGTAAAAAGCTCAAAAGAGAATGAATGCATGTGGATGGTGAAACTTACCTCCAAGGGTCTGATAGCAGAGGAGAAGCAGCTAGCGAAGGATGCTGGGCAGAAAATATTGACATCAAGATGTTGGTCAGCAGACCTCTGACCCAAGGTGTCCCTGGTCCACAGAGCTCAGGAGAGCACTGGCAGATTTTCATACAGCTTTACAGTCCTAAGTTAGCCCCTCCATGTCTTGTCTTAAATTGTCCTGGCCCAGGAAGAATGGCACTGATGTGGTGCTCTCCCTGGGATGAGAGGAGGAAGCTGGCTCAAGGAGAGAATTCCCAGAGGCTGATACTGTAGATGAAGACTATTTAGATGATGGATCTTGATTTTTTTACATCATTATTGCTTTCAGTTGACTTTAAGCTTTCTAGAACCATCCTTGAAATATTCCTGTGAAGGCCTCAACCAGTTGATCACAGTTGAGAGTCAATTCATTGTAAGCCCTCTAGGTTCTGATCCCCCACTGCGGTGGTGGCCGTGACTTCTCCAGTCCCCTTGGAATCCTTCTGTTCTGCCTCTAGTCATCTCCAGTGTCCTGGCAAGGTTCTGGGCTCGATATACCTCATATTGCCATCAGGATGTGCGCAGCAGGTGTGGTGAGACATGGGGACAGTGAATGTCATCAGGTCTCATCCCAAAGGAGATTAGCAATTTTACTAACATCGCCCATCTGAGCATCTTTATAGACTGCCCCTAAATGAAGCACATGGCTCCCACAGTGCAGATGTGGGAAGAAAGTGGTAGCAGGAGCTTGCCTGACAAGAACTGTATCCAGAATAGATGTGAGCATTCTAGGACCCGGGTGATAAGCAGCCCAGTGAAAACACAATAGCTCGAAAATCCTGTCCACAGATTTATCACATGCACAGAACTGATATCTCTGTGAGCGTTACTCTAGGAGGGGTTTCCATACTGACAGACATCATGTACTCCTGCCACGTACTGAGGCATAAGAAAGAATGCAAAGAGTAGTGTGTCCTTCCCTGATCATTCAGCCTGAGGCCAATGAGCATCTTGTGTTCTTCCCAGTAACCTGCCATTACTTTAACCCCACAATTCACTGTTCCATCTTTTCCTTTTTGGTTTTTGGTGGGATTTTGTTTGTTTGTTTGTTTTTCTCGTACTTGGCAGGCAGGTGTGGTGCCACTGAACACCATCCCTGTCTGTTCTGTCTTTTCCTTCTGCCACCTCATCCTGCGATGTGAGCCTCCCGACTTTCACTTCTGAAAGCATTTTACTCTGCAAAGTTTAGCTTTCCTATTATATTAGGGTTCTCCAGAGAATCAGGACCGGTGGAGGGGAGAATTGATTACAGGAATTTGCTTATGTGGTATTGGAGGCTGTGAAGTCTGGCCATTTGCCACTTGTAAGTCGGAGACCCAGAAGGCCAGTGGTGTAACTTAGTCCAAATCTGGGAGCAAGTGCCAGAGTTTGGTGGTGATGGTGGTTGCATAAGACTCAGAGTACAAAGGCTGGAAGATCAGGAGCTCAGACGTCTAAAGGAAGAAAAGTAGATATGTCAGGTGAAAAAGAGAAAAATTTGCTTTTCTTCTGTCTTCCTTTGGTTCCCATTCATGGAACTCCCACCCACACTGGTGAGGCTGATCCTCTTGGCTCACCAGACCACCCTCAGACCACCCACACACTGCCAACTCTCTGGGCATCCCTTAGTCCGGTCAGCTTGCCCCATGGGGTTAATCACCACACCTAACCCCTACAGGCCAACCTGCACTTCACCACTTCTAAAAGAAGTTTATGCCTGGGCCGGAGGGTTAGCTCAGTGGTTCTGGCGCCTGCCTCGCAAGCATAAGGACCTGAGTTCGATCCCCGGTTACCACATATAATGCTGGGCGTGGTGGCTCACGCCTGTAATCCCAGCACTCGGGAGGCAGAGACGGGAGGATTGCTGAGTTCGCGGCGGCTTGCCTGGGCACCATAGTGAGCTCAGGGCCAGCCTG
>PVIC010021836.1:0-28061 GCA_004025085.1 Thryonomys swinderianus
CAAGGAAATGTCAGGCCCCAGTGTCAGTGGAATGATAGCTCTGTGGTTCAAAAACGCACTGAAGTACTCTATGACAAAGAATCAGCCTTTGCTGTCCCTCCGTGACAACCACTGTGATAGAATTCCCTTACCTTCCCCCTACCTCAACCCTGGGGGAGCTAAGGCAGCTCAGTCTTAGCCAGGAACAGCAAAGGACAGCCAGAGCATGGAGTGGTTAACGATAGACTAAGAAACTCCCCAGTGCAAGTTCCTATGTATGTCTTGGGACTGAGCTGCAGGAGAAACAGAAAAGGGAGAGGAGGAGAGGTTAAAGCTTGGATTTACAATGGATTCAATTTATTCCTACACAAAAAAGAGATTTTTGATAATAACAGTGACAAAAAGTGATGGGAACTGTCTGGGAGAAAGCATATCAGACAGGCGTATGAAGGGAATTAGAGAGAAGAAAATTGTTTCTTGATTAAATACTATCGAACACAGCATCTTCAATCAACCACTATATATTTATTACCATTATTGACATCTGAATTGATTTCCAAATTGTTATTTTGGATTTTTATTTACTCTTTTTTCTTCTTGGCTGTGCTGGGATCACACCCAGACCTTATGCAGATCAATCAAGTGCTCTATCGGTAGCTCATAACTGCAGCCCCCCTTTTTTTCTCTCTCATTTTTATCTGCATGCTATTATTGATTAAATTTCAGTATTTCTCTTTTTCCATTTCAGGATTGAAAACTAAATTAGTGTATTAATGTATAAATAAAATTTTCTGAAGTCTAAATTTTAAGTTGTTTGATATACAGTATTTTTCTTCCTCTCATATACGACACGGAGGTCCTTTTACTACCCTTTAAATAACACTATCCAACATCTTGTTACTTTTGTTTGTTTCTGTGGTGCTAGGGATTGAACTCAAGACCTTGCATATGTTAGCGAGAACTCCATGAACTACATACCCCTATCTTGTTATTTTCCTCTTACTTTTTTGGATTCCCCATCTTGAAAATAAAAATGTCACTAAGCCTCTGTGAATTTGGTGATTAACAACATAATCAATTTTTATCCTTACTGTACTTTCTTATATCCCATGGTTTCCTCTTAAACTTTTTTTCTCATGCGCTTCAAACCTTTCCTTATCGTATAGTGAGGACCTACAGCTTTATTCTTCTTCATGAATGTTAGTCTAGCTGAGTATAAAATTCTAAAATGACAATTATATTATCTCACAGACACTATTATGGTTTGGTATGTATTGTTTCTATCGAGAGGATAACTGAAAATATAAACTTTCTTTCCTTTCTACATAATCGGTATGTTCTCTGTGGTTGCTTTTAAGATTCTTCTCTATCCTTTATGCTCTGCAGATTTATTATAATGTGACTTGACATGACTTCACATTTGTTTATCCTGTTCCACTACTCAAGGTATTATTTGAAAGCAACAATTCTGGCTTTTCGAATTCTAAAAATTTATATAACTTCTAAATATACACATACATATTTTCCATTCCTTTTGTTTGTTTCTTGTGGATCTACTTTTAAATGTGCCCTGGAGCCTCATGATATATCCTATATACTATAACTGCTTTTAGTTTGTTGGTTTTTTTGTCTGTCTGGGATTTTTCTATTTCCTTTCATGTCACTAAGGATTTCTTTTCCTATATATAAACGTTTTATTCCATCTTCTAAGTTTTAAAATTTTCCTTTTAGGTATGGAGATATTATACTTTCAATGTAGAATACATCAATGAAAGATAATCATTCTAGCATTACTGTTCTGAGACTGAGCAGAAATGTGCACTCCAGAATGCATGAAAAGAGACCACTTCTTATAATGTATCAATTATGTTATGAAACAATTGGGTAGATATGGCCTATCATAACCTAATAAAGCCCTCTATTATTTATTCTTATGATACATTATAAGAATAATGTACTTATAATGCTAATAACTTCAGTTATTCTTTTGCTTTAATGGTCTGAGTTCATAGTTCTCTAAGGAGATGAGGTCTTTTGTGATTGTTTAAAAAGAACAGCGACAAAGCAATTGTATTTTCAAAATAATATATGCAAGGATGTTTGGAATCAGTTTTCATGATTCAATACATTATGGATGCCTGGATAATGAGTACATTTTAAATATTTCAAATGCAAATAAAAGACAGTTAAATAGGCACTTTCCCAAATCTCTCCAAACAAATGACTTCAGGACCTATCCAAAATCTTTTGTTTACAGAAAGAAATGCTGAGACATTAGAAATAAAGATATTTAATGGAAAATATCTAACACTGTAGTTAAAGTGAATATTAAAAAGGGTATATTTCAAGTTTAAGTTTTTTTTATTCCACATTGGGTGGTGTAAATGGGGTAGCTTATGATTAATTCATTTTAATGTATTAATTATTTTCATCTAAACTGATCAGTTGAACAAATGTTTTATATTTCCTTAGGGAATATACAAACAACTATTAAAAGGAAATCAAAGCTAATGTTGGGTAAACTTTCTAATTACTATTGCATCTTTACCACTTCAAATATAATATTCCATAGTTATAAAATAAGTAATAAAAGTCATAAGTTTCCCCTTCTAGGACATCAGAAACTCTTTCAGTATTTAGCATTTGACATTATTGATGTGTTGTTCCTTTAAATAAAGATCTCTTTTTCAATTCTGTTGCTAAAGCTTTCTTACTTTTTTGGCCTTTATTCTTTTCTTATACCTTCACTTTTCAGTTTGTTTCTTTCATTATTCTCCTTCAAAATACATAACCTGGTCGCAAGATTTCAAATATTATTTCTTTCTGATAATCAAAATCTACTTCTACAAAATGATAGCAAAATGTCCACTCACGTTTCCAATTTCCTAAAGAGTTAGTTATATGTGATTATTTGGTGAGCACTTCTGTGTTAATATGTTAACATCTTTACAGCTTATTCCAAAGTGACATTTATAGATCTGCCTATGTCTGGTGCATGGTCCTCCCTGATGGGCATATACAAATAATGAGGCATAGCAGCTAAGAATTAATGAGGCATAGGAGCTCCATAAACAAATGGGTACAGACACTGTGTGCTGAAAACTGAGAACACAGAAATGCATGCAGTGCCCTCTGAGTGCCCAGAGATGATGAACGTGTTAGGATCAGCCACACTACTTCATCATTCTACTTATTAGTGTGTAAAATACTAGTCATCTTTAACACAATCTTCCTGTATCCCACATTATCAGATTAGTCGTCGAGTCCTATTTTTTAATCCTTCTTTCCGAAAAAATCTTATAGAAATCTTGTCTCTTTTTATCCTTTACTCCTTAGTATCTCCATTACCACCATTCTGGTCAGTCTGTAAACAGTCTATGGAGAGTTTTAATATTCCATTGGCTGGACTCCACATTTAAATCTCTCCAATTAAATCTTTAATGTATTATGATGTACTTTCATCATTTCATTATCTTATTTTTGAATCCAGGTCCACCACTAATATCTGTAAATCTTTCCCACCTTATTTAATTTCTCTGAGCTTCTTCATCTGTATAATGTATTATACCTCAAAATCATTTAAAAATATGCAAGTATAAAAGATAATGTTTGGTACATAATTTGCAAATGCAGCTACTCTAAGTAATAATTACAGTATTATGTACTCTAACTTTTTTTTGAGACAGGGTTTCACTTTGTAGTTCAGGCTGGTCCTGAGTTCACTATGTAGCCCAGGCAAGCCTGGAACTCAGCAATCCTCCTGTCTCTGCCTCCCAAATGCTGGGATTACAGGCATGAGCTACCACACCCGGCACTGTGGTATGTGGTACTGATTGCTGGTGGGCGTGAGTCACCACACCGGTATTGTTGTATGTGGTTACCGGGATCGAACTCAGGACCTTGTGCTTGCGAGGCAGGCACAGGAACCACCGAGCTAAATCCCCGGCCCTATGTACTCTAATGATATATTATTACCTTTTATTAAGTTTATCATATTTTATAGTTTAGGATGCATTTTTTTCTGTATTAATCCATATGCTTCTTCAAGGTGGGGATTAACTCTTATTTATCTTTGGGAAAGACTTATGAACCAATTTTTCCTTGGCCTATGATTTGTCACCCAATAGGATTTGATAGACTCTTGTTTGATTATCGGTGGATGAGAACAAATAAAAAAGCACAAAGCTCAATTAAAATGATACTGAAAGATACCAATAACACTAAAATCCATAAAATCATGTATTAAGTATAATCCCAGCACTCGGGAGGCAGAGACAGGAGGATTGCTATGTTCGCGGTGGCTTGCCTGGGCACCATAGTGAGCTCAGGGCCAGCCTGAACTACAAAGCGAGACCCTGTCTCAAAAAAGAAAAAAAAAAAATTATGTATTAAGTAGTCTCCAAAGAATAAGCTATTTCAAAAAATAAAAAATCATTACAAAGAACTTAATATATCATGTTATATACCATGAAAGGTCGGAAGTAGCTTTATTTCACATTACTGTATTTCTTTATGATGATCTATCTAGACAAGTAAGGCTTGCTGAATTTGAACACAGATAAAGCTCACATTCTAAGCAAATGTTTAAAATATGAAATAGAACAGAGGAGGATGGTGGAGAACTCCTTGGGAGAATGCAGTTAGAGGATCTTTGTGTCTCAACAGTTTGCAATTTCTTTCACAGAACATAAATTATTTAACAGTAACAGAGTAGCCAGAGTAAATTATTTCCATTTCAATCACTGCACACCCTATAATAAGTAACAAGATAAGATGTTGAATGATTATATTGTTAGGATGTATGCTGATCTGATCTGGGTTTTCTCCTTTTTTGTTTTGTTTTGTTTTGATTTCCGATGTCTTGGATCCATGCCAAGTCATTAAACAAGCCAGACTCAGCTGAAGCTGGCTTGAACAATCTCAATGTAACATGCAAAGGCCAGTTCATCAAAACCCTCAGGATCACACAAACAAGGCAAGAATACCAAGGGGCCTCCTCTATTTGTCTTCCTGGCTATTTGTGTTCCATATGAAGGGAAAAAAATAACATGAACAGGATTTAAATGCTCTGTTTTGACAGGTTATTAAGATTTCAATCACAACCTGCCTATTCCCCTTGCTCTAGCCAAGTCAGAAAGGTGGCAGAATGTCTTTAAAGTAGCTATACACACATATAAAACAAGAAAAACTGCCAGGAAAGAAAGAAGAATAGGAAAATCAGGCCAACATTAATAATTTGGTAGAGGTGTAGGGGGCTTTAAAGCCAAGGCACTTGCTAGGATGGCAGGGTACATCAGTATGGTTGACTGGCACAAAATTCTCTGTGCAAAATTTAGATACTGGTGGCTCAAGTGCTGTCAATCTCATCTTGTTCTACCATGTGATCAATATTTCCTACTGAGACCTCCGTGGGAGGCCAGGTTCTTACCCTATGCAATTGGAGTCCCCCCTCCATATACGACTTCCTACCATGAGGCCATCTCTGTTACACACAGTGGGGCACCAGATCTGACTTCACCAAGGGCCTTTATAAATATTCTGATGACATAAATTTCATCATCATGGGCACAGACTTGGGTCCTTGCCTCTCACCTTATTTCAAGTTGTAATATAACATGGTGGTGTCCTCGGTGAGGGACAATGGAAAATAAGTACTAACGAAAATTTTGAGAACTACAGGCAACAGAATGCTCCAAAACCAAAAAGACTAAAATAAGTGAAAAGTCTTTCGTATGGTACAAGATTTGGCCAAGGCTTTGGGCTATACTATGGCTATTATCTGTCTTTATCAATAAAGTTTTATTAAAACATTGCCATGCTCATTATACATTTTCATATTGTCAGTGTTTATCAGAGGTAAGTGGTTGTAACAGAGACATTAACTATCCATTTACAGAAAAAGGTTGCTGATTCCTGACATAGAGTAAAGGAGTAGAATCAACTAGACTCAATTCTTTTGGTAGGAACTAGTATGTATGTACATAAGAAAATCTGAGTTACTGGTACAAATTCTCAGTGTTGATTATGATCATGATATGTATATAAAATGTACCAATAAATTCAGTTACAAAAATCTGACAGGCCTAAAAAGCTACAAAAAAACAATGCACAACAACAGTATTTTCTAGGAAAGCACTTACTAGGATACCTTTTACAGGGGACAGAGTTGTACAAAAATATCTGTCAACTTTGCACCCAGAGTAGACTTATATTTCTGCCTCTTATTGGGCCTAACAGAACCTCCCTCACGGGGTTTTTATCAGGATTGTTATAACCAACAATTGCTATGACAACACAGTACACAGCAAAAACTCATGTTTTTTTCATCCAGTCTCTGTTTTCACAGTTCCTGGCACAAATTTGAATAAATGACTTTGATATATTTTAGGTAAGGAGGGCACCCACCTGGAATTGCATCCTGGCTTTCAGTAGTGCTTTTCTTTTGGTTTATGCAGTTGGTTAGTGAAATCACACTGTGAATGTAAAAGTCTCTTTTGACTTTGAAGTTCTTGCCATTTTTATAAAACCTGGATAGCATTAAGAAAAGGAACCATAAACAAAAAGTAAGCAAAATTTATTTGTCCATAATTAAGTACAGGTTAAAATTCTCCATTCAGTACTCACAGTGATAGGTTATTATCAGGGTCAATCTTGTGTTTAGATTAATAGCTAAGTCAAAAGGAGGAAATTACTAATTTTGTGTCAACATTACCCAAAATGATTAAATTCTACTCATCAATATCAGTTATTAAGTGCAAATGATGTTTAAGAAAACTGCAAGTGAATGCAACAACTGCAAACACTGTTCAAAGCAACTGGACATAAATGTAAAAAAGTCATTTTTGTTTCTCAAAAATATAAAAGTACATTCTATTGTGAAAACAAAATCTAAGTTAATGTCACATTACTGTTGCATAATAATTATAAATAATATTTATCAATCCCTTTCTGAGTATTAGGCAGATGGTAGATAGTACGTGTATCACCTTATCTAGTCTTTAGTAATGAAAAGGGCAAAAATCATTATTCTCATTTCACAAAACATTAAGATTTAGAGTTCAAATGACTGAAAATCATACTGGTAGTAATTTAATGACAAATTACACAATTTTTAATTCATAATGTTTAAAAATGTTTTTATAATAGAAAAATATGGACATGTGAAGTTGGACAAAGACTGTTGTTGCTTTATGACTCAGTATTTCCTCACTAGATATTTATGTGCTGCATGCTTTTTACTTGATTTTCAGTTAATTGGGTTACATTTCATTTCCTATAATAACTAGTTATCAGTAGTCAATTGATTTTTCAGATTCTCTGGCAGTTTTGATTACTTAGTTATTTAATTTTATTCTTATTAACATTTTAAATAGATGTGTTTAGAAAGCCAAAATAGCCTACATTATATGGAAAATGGCAGTCCTTTATTCTGTCTGCCCTGGAAAGCTTCCATTCTACAATCAACTACTTTTAAATAGTATACTTTTTTCTTTGTTTTTTTTTGTCTCCTTATTTCCAAACAACATGCTGATATCGCATCTTCTATGTTAACCATGTCATCCTAATGGAAGATGAGTATTAAGTTGCCTTACACTTCTTCTACATCTTGTGCCCCTACACACTCTTCTACATATGAATCCTCTTTGACCATCTTTTTAATATGGTTATAGAACAATTTCCTATGAAAATACTCAGTGTCTACATTATTCCTATTTTGAGATGTTGTTGATCACTGCATCAAAGAGTATACTATGATTTTATTTTTCTCCCTAGAGCTTTTTGTTTTCTTTACTGCTTAGTATTCTCAAACTGAGTGCTGCAATTCTCTTCCTAAGTGGGTCAAATACATCAATTAACCAACCTGTTCTTTTTGCTAGGGGCAGCTTTTCTGGAGCCCTCAAGCATTTTGTCTTGAAGCTCTCATCTTGAGACTTCTATTGTGTCAAGTTTATTCAAATCTCTGTAGTCTTATTTATTTTTGACTGTGATATCTGGAGAGTTCAGAGACAGGAGAAGTATTAAAAATATTCCACTGATAAAAGACTGTTAATTTCCTATGAGCCAAGAAATAAATTATACTTATGGCTGAATCTGAATAATTCTTGGCTCTCATGCCTCTCATATTCCATGTCTTCTTCATGCTTATATTCATTCCGATTTGTTGCTGTACCTTCTTAAGTATTTCATACAGTGACCTTTGGGTAATAAAATTTCTGTTTTTCAAAGTCTGAATAAAATGGCGTTACTTTGTTCACTCATTAATTTTTATTTTCTTGATTAGGTAACTTGCTTCACTGATTTTCTTTCACACTACTTTGTGTATTTTATTTTTAAAAACTTATGGAAAACAATAAAACGTACATTTTATCATAAAAATTATAAATGAATCCAAAGTATTATTTCTTTTAAAGGCACAGTAGAATTTTAAAAATAGCCAATAGATTTGTATTTGTTTATATAGACCAATAGTGGCAAATCTATGACATGTGCATTATTTGTTTTTCATTTAAGACAACAGATGTTATTGAGTAGCTGATTTTTCTCAACTAAAACCTCAGGTTTAATGGCAGTGTTGGTACTTTACAATAGATAAATGAGTTCTGGGTTGGGAACCCATCTATAAAAGGTTAGTTATCACTGATAGAGATTATAACTTATAAAATATGAAGACTATCAATGTAAGATCTTTGACTTCCTTTGTGAGATTGACTCCTAAGTATTTCCTTTTTTTTTTTTTGATGCTGTTGTGAAAGGTATTGTTTCACTAATTTCCCTTTCTGTAATTTGGTATTTGTATACAGGAACGCTATTGATTTTTGAGTTTGACTTTGCATCCAGCTATGCTAAGAATTTGGCCATTAAATCTAGAAGTTTTTGGTATTTTTTATGTGAAGTATCGTTATCCACAAACAAGATAGTTTAACTTCTTCCTTTCCTATCTTTATTCCTTTTATTTCTTTCTCTTGTCTGATTGCTCTGATTAATGTTTCCAGAATGATACTGAAGAGTGGTGACAATGGACATCTTTGTCTTGTTCCTGATTTTAGAGTGAAAGCTTTCAGTTTTTGACCATTTAGTGTGATGTTGGTTGTTTGTCTGTCAGTTTTGATTTGACCACTTAATATGATGTTGGCTGTTGGTTTGACAATTGGTTTCCAATTTTCTGTAGGTTTTTTTTTTTTTAATCATGGATGGGTGTTTGACTTTGTCAAATGTGTTTTCTATTGAGATGATCATGCGATTTTGGGTTTGGCTCTGTTGATATGAAGAATTTGAAGAGTAACAGCAATACATCTTCTCTATATTTCTTGTAGAATTTTATATTTTCATGACTCAGCTTTGCTAATTCATATGTATCTAGGAATTTTTCCATTTCTTCTGTATTTTCCTTTTTTTTTAGTTTTTTTGAGACATGGTCTCACTCTGTAGTTCAGGCTGGCCTGAGCTCACTAGGTAGCCCAGGATAGCCTCCAACTCACAGCAATCCTCCTGGCTCTGTGTCCTGAGTGTGGGATTACAGGTGGGAGCCACCAGGCCAGGCATCATGGTATGTGGTACTGGGGATCGAACTTGGGTCCTTGTGCTTGTGAGGTGGATGCTGGAACCACTGAACTAAATTCCTAGCCCTGTATTTTCCATTTTATTAGAGTATAACTTCTTGAAGTAGATATTGCTGATCTTCTGGATTTCTACAGGATCCACTATGACTTTACCCTTTTAATTCCTACTTGCATGAATTTCAGTCTTTTTTCCCCCTTTTTTGATAAAATTGGCTGAGGGCTTATCAATTTTATTTAATTTTTCAAAAAACTAACTCTGATATATTCATTCTTTGTATTGTTCTCAGTCTCAATTTCATTAATCTGTGGTCTGATCTTTTATAATTTCCTTCTTTTTACAAACTTTGAGAGTGACTTGTTCTTCATTTTCTAGACATTTGTGGCTCAACATTTTAGCTTGCTCTGTTTTATGATGAGAAAATTTTCTGCTATACATGTTCCTCTTAGGACTGCTTTCATTGTGTTCCATAGGTTTTAGTATGTTGTAACAACATTATCATTTAATTGTGTATACTGTTTATTTTCTTCTTTAATTTCATTTGTGACTCTTTGGTTGTTCAGGAGAGTGTTATTTAATTTCCAGGTGTTTATGTAGTTTTTGTGGTTTCTTTTGTGGTTGACTTCCAATTTCATTGTGCTATGAAATGGTCAGCTAAAGGATAAACTTGAGACATTTCTAGATAAATGGATGTATCTTGAGAACATACTTGTAAGTAAAATAAATCAAATACACATGTTCAAAATTATACAGAATGTGAGATACTTTGTCAATACTTAAAATATTTTATGCAAAAAAGATATAGTAGTATTAGGAAGTGAGCTAAAAGATGGATTAGCAAATGAAAACAAGATTATGATTTAACAATTTTTGTTATGAAGATTTTTTAACAAATAGCTTTTATATTTTATTAAATCTACTTTTTTATATTAAAATAAAAAATTTAATAGAAAGATTATATGGAAACTAATATTAAGGACCACTATTAATAATTAACTGATTAAGTAAATGTGAAATTATAATCCAAATTAATATGGACATCAGAATGAAATTTATACAATTTGAGTTAATCTAGAATTTTAAGTATGATATTCATTGTATAAAGTGAAGTATATATTTTCTGTACAAATTTGGTCATTCTTACATTTATTTTACCTACGTCGGATTTAGATTTATATAGAAAGAAACTCTTTTTTAGTTACCCTTTCTAATTCATCTGCTCAGTGCTTTCCAAAAATAATTGCTTAAATATGAAGGAAAAATAAAGAAAATAGAAGCGATCACTCCAAGTAAATAACATCAGAGTACCTATACACTCTTTTGAGGAGAATACCTCAAAAGTTAGTCTCACCAAGATTTGGAAATAGTAATCAGGGAAAGGGAAGAAGAGTTAATTAATATTTAATGAGAACTTATTATATGTTTCAGGCTGTGTTGTTACTTTATATGTATGATGTCATTAAATTTTAAATCCTTTCCAAAACTTATGAAGTAGGTATTACAAAAGAGACTCAGAGAAGTTAGATACCTTGCTCTAAATTAGGGTTCAAAACTGCCCTTATTTCAATTTTTTTTAATGAGATACCTTAACATGCTTCGGTTTTCTTGAAAATCTTAATATCCTATACTCCAATCATTAAGAAAACTTTAAACAGACAAGATGCCCTTCTATGCCATACTTTGCTCTACCACATTTTGTTCAAAGTAGACCTCAGCAAAACTCATAATTCACAGATTACAACTAAATGGGGAATAAAGTGTAGAATTTTTTTATTGCTAGCCAACTAGATTATAGTTCATTACTTCTGCCACTTTGAAATTTGATCTCATTTGGCCTTGCATCCGCTCTCTTCCTTGCATTTACCCTTACCTTTTGTCCAATCTTCATTATTTAAAAAACATTATTATAAAGTTTTAAAAAGAAATTCCATAGTTTCTCAAAAGTTCAAACCACTTTCATGTGCCACTGCCATTCAATCTTTCCAAAAGACAATTGTAACCTGTTATCCCTGTTTATAGTTTATGTGGATTTACAGCTGGCTCAACATTAAACCTAAGGGTTCAAATTCTTTCTCCAGCGAATATGCTATTACTCTACAGAACCAGAACTCTAAATTGCCATATTTTCTATTTCCAACACACCTCCGTTTGTTCTCTGCCAATATTTTTAGTCATCCCATTTTTCCTCCATTATTTGGGCTATTAGAAATCCCCCAGTGCCCAATTTCATTTTCTCTGTTTTCTCAGAAATTTTTCTTTCATTTTTTTGGCACTTCCTTAGTATGTGTTTCTCTCAGGGCACGAATACACAGAATATAATGCTTCATGTCTGTACTGAGTAGGAAGTTTTACAAAGGTAGCAACAATAATGTGGTCACCTAGAGTGCTGAGGAAAATACTTTAATGAGCATTCAACAAATGTTTATTGAGTAAATGGAGAAATCTGGGTTTGGTCTGAAGTAGAAATAATTTAAGAGCAAATAAAAAATGGATAATAAATAGAGATCCTTTGCAAAGAGTAAGAGAATCTAGAGGTGGAGGGAGTGGGAGGTAGAGGAAAAAGAGAAAAAGAATTAAGATGTATTACATTTACCAACTCTCCATGATGAAGGTAATCATTACATGCTGCAAAAATATACTATTAAAAAAAAAGTCTTGGGTTGGGCTAGAAATCAGAATGAATTTAGCAAAAGCCAAGCCAAACAAAACAAAGTGTGTGTTTCAAAAAGATTGTCCAGGGCCAGAGATTTAGCTCAGTGGTTCTGGCGCCTGCCTAGCAAGCACAAGGTCCCAGGTTCGATGCCTGGTAACCACATACAGCAATTCGCCTACCGGTGATCAGTACCACATACCACAATGCTAGGAGTGGTGGCTCACGCCTGTCATCCCAGCACTCAGAAGGCAGAGGCAGGAGGATTGCTGAATTCAAGGCTTGCCTGGGTTCCACAGTGAGCTCAGGACCAGCCTGAACTACAAAGTGAGACCCTGTCTCAAACAAACAAACAAACAAACAAACAAACAAACAAACAAACACTGTCCAGAAGTTCCCAAGTGGCTTTTCTCTATTCATTTGGGAAATATTTTCTAACTTGTAATTAATAAAGAAAAACCCAAGACCATATTTTAATGCAGTGTGAAGTTGGTAATCCATGAAAACAAAATTAATTAGTACTCTTTAGTAAAGCATATACTAAATAGTATAAATTGGTAAATTAATAAGAGTGCTTAAATTTTAATTGAGACTATCATTCACAAAGTCCAAAGCATGTTCCAACTTTGCAGCCCAGCTCTTTAACATCATGGGAGCAGGTGTGAGCCCTTCTTCCGTGCTCTCGAGGTTGACATGGGGTTGGAGCTAGCACGGTTTCAGGGATGATGATCTTCACAATCATCTGGCAATTGTTATTAGGTACTCTAACTTTTAAAAATTGAATTCTTTATTGGTACATTTTATATACAGCTCACAATCACACTCAATATTGGGGAATTTGTACCAGTACATGACAAAAGTTAATTCTCATTTTTACCCATATCCCTATTCACCTACAACCCCTCCCTATATACATGTTATTTCTTTTTCTTTCCAAATCATATTTATTCTTTCTCCTCATTATGTTCCCCTACCATATTCCCTTTGAACATTTCTTATTTTACAATACCTATTATACATTCTAGAACTCATTTACATCTATAGGTTCTCATACCAGAGAAAGGATATAGTTACATATCTGTGATCTATTTATTTCACTTATTAGTGTGTCCTCAAGGTGTGTCCATTTGCACATAAATGAATGAAACATCATTCTTTATGGCAGAGTAATACTCCATTTTATAAAAAAACAACATCTTTATCCAGTCTCCAGTTGATGGGCATCTGCATTGTTTCCAAGATTGGGCTCTCACAAACTGAGCTTCTATGAACATGGGTGCACATATGTCTTTACAATATGATTCTTTTAATTCCTTCGAGTATATTCCTAGCAGGGGAATAGCAGGGTCAAATGGGACCTCTAATCCTAGTTTTCTGAGGAATCTCCATACTGATCTCCACAATGGTGGTACAAATCTACAATCCCACCAACAGTGGAGAAGAGTTCCTTTTTCCCCGCAGCCTCACCAGCATTTATTGCTGGTTGATTTTGCAATAGCAGCCATTCTTTCTGGAGTTAGATGAAATCTCAGTGTCTTGGTCCATTTTACATTGCAACTGGGAATATCCTTCTTGAAAGTGACATCAGGAAGTGTGTTTTTGAATGCAAAGGGAGGCACTCAAGTAACTTTCTCTTGCAGAAAAATAAGTTCCAAGAATTTGAAAAGATGTGGATGAAGGGTACACATGGAGAGGAAATTCCTTTGGAAGGAGATAAAGATTTCCTCCTTTATATTTAGGATTGTGGATTAGGAAGATCCAACGAAAGAAACATATTTTCTTCCCGAAATTTTTCTAAATTACATGGAGCTGAAACATGGATTTCAACTTTTTTTATTTTACTTTATTTTTGGCAGTACTGGAGACTGAAACCAGGCCTTCACAATGCGCTATATTCTCAGGCCTTCTTTATGTTTTATCTTGAGACAGTGTCTTGCTATGTCTCTAACCTGTCTTTGCTGGCTTGTACTTGCTATTCTCTTGGCTCAGCTTCCCAGAGTGCTGGGATTACAGGCATATGCTACCATCCTAAGCATCAATTTACCTTTTATATGAAAACTATTTGGTTGGGTATCAGTTTGTGTTTGTCTTTCATTTTGTCAATTCAAAGTGACTTAGACCACCATAAAGGCAAGGACCAGAAGGGCATGCTTTCTAGGAGGGCATGCTTTCTAGGAGGGCATGAAGTATAGGGAATTTTTCTGGAAAATTCTTTCCTACTGTCAGGGAAAGGGGAAGCTAGTTTTACTGTTGTTAAACCCTAATTATTTTAAACTTTATTTCTGGCTATGTTTCTACCTGTCCATCAAAGACTATTGGCAGAAAAAAGAAAGTAGCTTTTAGAAAGAGGGTTATTATGGTCAGAGGTAGTGAAGACTAGGAAGAAAAGGAGAATGAGATCGTCCTAAAGATCTCTAAAGAAAAGATGGATCTAAGAGTGGGCCACTACTCAGGAGTTGCCAGGGAAAGAAGAATCCCAGCACCCAGCAGCTGACCACAGATGCTGAGAACTCTTATAAAATCAGAGTCTTGTTCTCAGATTGTCCAGTCTTTGGTTTGAGCTTACTAACTGGCCATGTAGCCACCTTGTGAATGGGCCAAATGCCACCTGTGCGGTAGGTAGTCTTTTCTTTCCCACCATCTGCCTACTCCAGGCAGACATTTCTCCCCAGTAGCCCCACTTCACTTTGGATATCCAGAAATAAAGTAGAAGAAAAACCACGGGCTCAATTGAACTAGTTTGATTTTTAAAAATATAGCCTATTATTTGGGGAATAAAAAATAGAGTTAGCTAGAGATCAATGGATCAGCATAAAATGCTTAGAGCCAGACATAAGCATCTATAGGAACTTGGTAATTGAAAGAAGTTGCTTCACAAATCTTTGAGTGTAGGAACAAGTTATTCAATAAAAGGTTTTGGACAACTGCCTATTCATAATTAAAAAACAAATAGATTCCTTACCACAGTGCCCACACAAAATATTTTCCAGATGGAAAAGAGAAAAGAAAACTCAAACTATTAGAGTTGTTTCAAGGTAAAAAAGGCTTTTTTAAATAGATTAAATCATAAAACTTGAAAATTGGAACTTATAAATTTTAGGGAAGAGAATGGAGTAAAAGCTCAGAGAAGAATAAATCTGTTTGGCCAAAAGTCATACTCCAAAAAATATTTTTGTTATAAGAAAAATAACAGGATACCATTTTTCTCCAAAACCCCCAGAAGCTTAAGCATTAATTTAATCAGTATAAAATTTTGGTAGGAATTTAGGGACTTCATGAAGCTCTGCTGATAGTGTAAATTGCTACAAACACCTTCACTGCATATGAGAATACTTAATAATATTTGGAAATGCCATCCTTATAACAAACTATTCCATCAGATATATATGTCCTAGAGAAATTCTCATAGGTGCAGAAAGAGATGTATATATGTATTTTCAATGTAGCATTGACTATAATATTAGATATTTGAAAATAATTCAAACCCCATAAAAATGGAAAATTGATGAGATTTTGTATCACAAAGAATTAAGTATCAGGTGCATAGATATTAAGTATTAAAATAAAAATAATGAAAGTATATATGTGCATTACATAAAAGACATACCAGATAGTCTATGCTATTGCATATGTATATATCTATATCTATCTACCCGTCTATCTGTATACACAAAAATGTAAATTAAGAGGTAAAAGTCAATTTGAAGCTAAACTTAAAACAAATTCCTGAAACTGAAGTTGTAGTTTAGTTGTAAAGTACTTGCCTGGCCTTTACCATGCCTTGGACTTAATGCCCAGGACTGATGAAAAAAAATGTCTGGTTGTAATGCCTGAAGAGTAAAAGGAAGAGAACTGGACAGAGGGATAAAGGTTATGGGGTTTTTATCTTTATTCAAATATTTTTAAAACATAGAATATAAATGATTGTTGTATTATCTTTACACTTTTCTATATTTTAGTGTTTCTGTCCCCAAATGTACTAATACTATTTTCAAAGACGTTCTCTTCTTTACTTTATTGATGACCATACAGGAATGAGAAGTAAGCTGTAAAAAGTTAATGCAAGATGCTTTGCTGCTAAAACTGTTGTATAGTAAAATTTTTAGTTTATTTTGGGGAACCATTTTACTCTTGCCATTTTTCTATGTGAATGGGATAATAAAATTAGAGACTTTGGTCTGAAGAGGTATCTGAGAGATCATTATTGAAAAACTCCTTCATTTTACAGATGAGAAAACAAAAAACCTAGAGACCCGCTGAAGGTCACTCAGCTCATTAGTAGTCCAGGCAGGATGAGAACTTGTAGACTGCACTGGAATGTTACATAAACCTTCTTTCCCAACTATCATCTTTATTCATTCCTTCCACGCCCCCCAGACAGAATTCAACTCCTCTATTATTATTCTTTACAGTCAGTGCGGTGTTATTTATGTATGTCTGTTTTCCTCACAGAACATGAACTTTTACTCCTGCAAGTTCAAGACTATGTTTGATTTATCTCTGAGGTTTTGCTACTAAAACTGTTGTACAGTAATTTTTTTTAGTTTATTTCTGAGAACCCCTTGCCATTTTGCTATGTGAATAGGATAATATAGAGTAGGTGATCAGTATATGTTTGTTAAACATTCTACCTCAATTATCTTTGTGGTATGATACGAAGGACAATACATTCAAAGAAATCCAGCAGTTAGATTTGTTTTATTTCGAATAGCATAAGAGTAAAACCAATATCTAATCATTTTAAAGATTACTTCATTCAGGGAGCCGAGCCATAACACCTCTGCAGTGCTTTTTGATACACACGTCGCGGGGAAGACATGACATTAGCAGCTGAGCTTGCCTTGTCACCCTAACGGTGTAGGACTCAGTAGAGCTTAGCCACGTTTTCTCAGAGGCGTGAGCATGGATGTGCCCCAGCTTTCCTCGGCACCATCTTAATCTTGTACTTCTCCACATTTGCCCCTCCAGCTGATGCATGTTTAAAAGATATTCATTCACACTGCTTTTCCAATGTGATAGATTTTATTCACCAGCTGGGATTTTCATGTGTTCTGTGGTTTCCTATGGCTTTTCATTGGGTTTGGGTTTCTCTCTGCTTCCTTCATATTAGTAATGATTCTGGAATAATGGAAAAAGGGCTCAATTCAAGCTTCATAGCAATTTAAATATCACTTTTTATAGTTTTCTCCCTCACATTTCTGCAGCATTCTGTCTGTTCATATTAACACCACAGCTTGAGGCAGATGGAGACCAATTTGCTTTTATAGATTTTTTGACCCCTAAAAGTCCTTGCTCTGTTTCTGAGCTCTTCCAACATGAGCCTCATGTTGGCCCCACAAACTTACATTTACTTACCCCTTACAAAGGCAAGTAAGAAGAACTGAGATGACATTTTATTTTCTCTAATATCAAAGCATGCAAATTATAAATATACACACATCACTTCCTGTGCTGTTATAATTCAAATAGGAAAGCTGCATATTTAGAGGACACGTGAAGTAGCAGATTTGATTCTTTTTGAAAGGCAACATCAGGCTCACGAGATAAACTTAATATGAATGTGTTAAAATGTTAAAATTAGTATATTAACGTTTATGAAATACTTGGATTCCTCTAGGGAGGTATTAATAGAGGTAAAGTTATACATTTAACATTGTATGAATATTAATCTTGATGAAATGGCCAAAATAATGTCTATTTCCTACAGAATTCATAAAAGGTATTTACAAGAGTGTTTCATATTGAATACCTTCCTCCTATTTTCTCAGCACTAAATGAACAACTAATTAAATGTGATATTTGAAAACATCATAGCAGATAGTTCTTCCCATTAATGAGTACATAATGAATTAATAAACATGCTAAGAGAAAGACATGAGAGATTGTAGATTAGTGTGCAGTGAGTAATTTATCTCAGGACACAGAGGTCAACCAATAAGGAAGCTATTGTGAAAGTGAACAGTGAATTTCCCCATTTCAACACCCTGCTGGTCACCTATTAATGCCACAAGTGATATATTCCAATTATTGAGTTTTCATAGTGAAGTGTCCTGGGACAATACAGTTACACAGATGAAGTTTTAAAATGACTTTAAAAGGAAATCTCATTTGTCAACATACAGGCAAAAGTTACAATGTCCTAAGAAATGGAATCCAGTAATGCAACACAATAATAATGCAATATGACCAAGAAGGATTTTGTTCTAGGAAAAAAGGTTTATTTGAATATCTGGAAATCTATCAGCATGGTTCATTACATCATAAAATACAAAAAGCAAAAGAAAGAAATTAATATCAATGGATGCTGAATAGGCATTTAAAGCAATTCAGAAGTCATTTCTAAAAAATGAGAAGGAATCTAAGTACAACAAAGGCAATTTTACAAAAACCAGCCGAAAACGTGATTCTATATAACAAAACTCTAAAACTATTTCCATTCAAATTGGAAACTACTTAAGAAGGACCATTGATAATTACTATTTTAACACTGTCTTGGGGATTCTAACGACTACAGGGAGGTGAGAAAATTAACTGCGGGCCTGCTACAGATC
Organism: Thryonomys swinderianus; assembly: GCA_004025085.1. Taxonomy (NCBI): domain Eukaryota; kingdom Metazoa; phylum Chordata; class Mammalia; order Rodentia; family Thryonomyidae; genus Thryonomys; species Thryonomys swinderianus. The sequence goes on from PVIC010021836.1 coordinate 18,739, forward strand.
CCCCCTAGACACTGGGCTGATGGTTCTATAATAGGAGCTCTGCAGAGGTGCCAGCTTGAATGAGCATTTCTGATAATTCTTCATGTCTTCCCTCTAGCACCCGGACATATGTAGCTTTCCCAATTTCCATGCATTCGCCTCTAAGAGAGCTGATTAGTGACTTTCCCTTATCCTCCAACTCCCCCTTTTGGATCCTTTCTTCCAAACATCTCCCACAACTGTGGTAAGGTCTGCTTCAATAATTAAACCTTATTTTATGATCCTTGTTCTGTTTCTGTATGTGAACTCCGACAGAAAGTAAAATAATCTGTTAAATGAACTGGATACAGGATAGTATTAGAAATATTTTAGCAAATGGACCTAGAGGTAAAAATAGAAAAATAACAGTATTTTGTTCAAAATGTTGACAAAAACTATAACATATGCAAGTATAAAAGTAGTGGTGGTACCTCAGTTTACCAATTTAATATGTTTTACAATTTGGGAGAAGAGGGCTGTGTTTGTGTCTATATGGAAGATAGCCATGGTCATGTTTGTCACCTGATATGGAATTTAAGAATACAAGCCAAACTTTGCCTAATGATTTTGTTTGTGAGCAGAACTGTTTGCAATGAGAAGTGTTTGTGAACCAAGGTATTATTATAGAAAGAAAGGCACAATATTATATGAAGAAAACCATAAAACCTCACTGAAGGATGAAATGAGATGTGAGCATTGGAAAGGCATTTCATGTTCTTGGTAGGGAAGACCAGAGATGATAAAAGAGTAATCCTCCTCTATTAACATAAAAATGCATTTAAAATTAGTATCACAAAGGAATTTTTCCAAAAAGGAGGCTATCTCAAAATTGATATGTGAGTGGGCCAGAGATTTAGCTCAGTGGTTCCGGTGCCTGCCTAGCAAGCACAAGGTCCTGAATTTGATCCCCGGCAACCACATACAACAATGCTCGGCATAGTGACTCACGCCAACCAGCAATCAGTACCACATACCACAGTGCCGGGTGTGGTGGCTCACGCCTGTCATCCCAGCACTCGGGAGGCAGAGACAGGAGGATTGCTGAGTTCGAAGCTTGCCTGGGCTACATAGTGAGCTCAGAGCCAGCCTGAACTACAAAGTGAGACCCTGTCTCAAAAAAAAAAAAATGCATATGAGAGAATAATTAACAAACAAAAAAGAAAACTGTATCAGTATGTGGCTCCTTATTGTATTATATATAAAAGTATATATAACTTTTATAATCAAATCTTTATAGTGCTATCATAAGAACAGTCAGATCAGTTGACAGAATAGAAAATCTAGAAATACATCATATGAGAATATAACACATGGAAAAATAGGTAATGAAAATTGGTAGGAAGAGTACAGCTTATGTAAACAATAGTTTTTGTATTGGCAGTTCAAAATGGATCTTTAACATGAAGGAAAATTCAGAAACATACATAAGTTTGTTGATGTAAGTTGTCTGGAGAGTAGTCATGGGACATAAGAAAGGAGTTGGGTCTAGAATGTATGGTAAATTTTGTGAAATAGGAAATACTCAAAGGGAATGTGGTAGGGGAAAATAATGAGGGGAAAGAATAAATATGATTTGAAAAGGAAAAGAAAGTACATGTATATAGGCGGTGGGGGTTGTGGGATGGGTAGGGATATGTGTAAAAATGAGAATTAACTTGTGTCATGGACTGGTACAAATTCCCCAATGTTGAGTCTGATTGTGAGCTGTCTATAAAATGTATCAATAAAGAGCTCAATTAAAAAAAAGAAAGGAGGGCTGGAGGGTTAGCTCAGTGGTTCTGGCACCTGCCTTGCAAGCGCAAGGTCCTGAGTTCAATCCCTGGAAACCACATACAATGCTGGGCATGGTGACTCACGCCCACCAGTAATCAATACCACATACCACAGTGCCGGGCGGGGTGGCTCACGCCTGTAATCCCAGCACTAGGGAGGCAGAGACAGGAGGATTGCTGAGTTTGAGGCTTGCCTGGGATACACAGTGAGCTCACAGCCAGCCTGAACTACAAAGTGAGATCCTGTCTCAAAAAAAAAAAAAAAAGAATGCATTTATAATTAGTATCACAAAGGAATTTTTTCCACAAAGGAGGCTGTCTCAAAATTGATATGTGAGTGGGCCGGAGATTTAGCTCAGTGGTTCCAGTGCCTGCCTAGCAAGCACAAGGTCCTGAGTTTGATCTCCGGCAACTACATACAACAATGCTGGGCTTAGTGACTCACGCCAACCAGCAATCAGTACCACATACCACAGTGCCGGGCTGGTGGCTCACTCCTGTAATCCCAGCACTCAGGAGGCAGAGACAGGATTGTGGAGTTGGAACTTGCCTGGGCTACATACATAGTGAGCTCAGGGGCAACCTGAACTACAAAGTGAGACAATGTCTCAAAAAAAAAAAATAAAAAAAGAAACATGGGCTGGAGATTTAGCTAGTGGTTCCGGTGCCTGCCTCGCAAGTGCAAGGTTCTGAGTTCGATCCTGGTAACCATATACCATGCTGGGTGTGGTGACTCATGCCCACCGGCAATCAATACCACAGACCACAGTGCCAGGCATGGTGACTCACGCCTGTAATCCCAGCACTTGGGAGGCAGAGACAGGAGGACTGTTGAGTTTGAAGCTTGCCTAGGCTACATAGTGAGCTCAGAGCCAGCCCGAACTACAAAGTGAGATGCTGTCTCAAAAAAAAAAAAAAAGAAAGGAGTTGGCAGAATAAAAGATCAATGAGAAAAAAATAAATTAGTAATATATGATGTATACTATTTGTGTAAATCAATATTTTAGTGTCATTATATGTAAACCTAAATGAGACATGGATGGTAGCAGGGAGAAGAATCTGTTAAGAACCTCCATGATCTATCAGTGAAGAAAGTTGCATTACATGGATCTGTACAGATAAAAACAAGTCAACATACTGTATTAGGGTTTGATAAGAGGTAGAATTTGTAGGAATCATATAGAAAAAGGAGTTTTTGTTTGTTCATTATTTTTGAGACAGTACCTCCCTATATAGCCCAGGCTGGACTTGAACTTGCTATGTAGTCCAGGTTGGCCTTGAACTTATAATCCTCCTGCCTCAGTCTCCCAAGAGCTAGGACTACAGAAGTGTGCCACCACAACCAGATGGAATTTATTATTGGAGTTTGGCTTTATGCATGTGTGGGAGTTGATAAAATAGCTTATATATAGCTGTTAACTTCTATATACAGTATAGGGCCTAAAGCTTACCTGTTAGGCAGGTAAGAAATAAAGATGGACACGAGATGGCATTGTTCTAAGAGCAGATGTGAACCAAGAAGGCCAAGCGGCTCTTCCACTTCCTCCAAGTCTCCAGATACGAGTGAGCTGTAATGTCCCTGGTCATGGAGCAGAAGATGAATAGGGGTAGGAGAAGCTGACAAAAGAAGAGACCTGGAGAATTTGTGTCTGAAGCCAACAAGGTGGTCCAGCAGATACACAACATGTGCATAAACCGGTAAAGCACCTAACTTTACCCCAACCTTTCCAAACTAATCATATGAGCTTTATTTTTGCCTTCTGAATTTCAAGCAAATTTCTCTCATAGCCAATTCCTAGCCCCACTTTGAGAAAGGGAGTTAATGGGGAACACAGCCACCACAAATAAGTAGGCAAACAAATGAAACCATATATAAGTGTATGCATACTTCTATGTTGGTGTGATAAGGTTAAAAGCATATTAAGTCTCTCATAAGGAGACCAGTGGAGAAATGTGAGCACAATGATGAAAGGGAAGATCATGATCAGTTAACTTTTTATTTTATTGTTTTCATTTGTGATAAGGAGATAATCCTTTTATGGTTTAAAAATGTCAAACGAATTATTAAAAACCAAAGTGAATTCACAAAGACTTCCAATTCTTCCATATTTCGATCATTATTACATCTGTTTCTGTGCTCAAATCACATTTCTGACACTTTTAACTGTGCAACATTTGTGGAGGCTATTTAATCTCTCTGTACTTTATTTGCCTCACTTGTAAAATGGACTAAGAATAATAATAGTACTTGGCTTGCACAGTGGTTGTGAAGATTAAATGAGATCCATAAAATGTCTAGCACAGTGCTTGGCAACATGCAGGTATTAAGTACCATTACTTTAGTTATTCCTTTTATTCTTAATTTATCTAGATGGAAATCACTTTCTTCTTTCTTATGTCCTATCAAGTCAATTCTGTCCTGTCACATCAAGAAGTAAAGAAGGAAGAGAAAAGAATCTGATTTAAACAGAGCTGTCCCAAAAGGTTGTCACTAGCCCATGGGTCAGTGAGTTGTAACCCTGGATAGTCATTAAAAGGATGTCGATGGTGAATAGACACAAGGTCAAGCAATGCTTATCCACAAAGACTGGCATAGAGACAGTTCCGGCCATGTGTGTGTGTTCGCACAAATATGTTTGAGTATAAATTGGAAAGAAACAGTACAACAATTGAGAATAAAAGCACATACGGAAAGGTTTACAACTGCCTGTGAGATGAAGCTAGTATGAGGTACACTATTTTGCATTTTCTGATCCACATGCGACAGCTAAAAGAAGGAACTGCCAATATATTTGTTTATAAACCTTGAGTCCTGTGACTTGTTTCACTCTATTTTATGTTGGTAGGAAAGTATTTATTTATTTAAAATTACTCAGAATACAGAACAAAGAGCTATTCTGTAGGTATGAAAAGTGTCTACACTGCCGAAATCCCTCTTCTGCACTTTTGACTTATTGCAACCACAGTAAAGGCAACATGAGGCTTCTGTTTCTAGATGCTGCAGGGAGGAAATGAAACAATGGGGCATAAACATGATTCTCCGTCTTTTTTTTTCTATAGGGGCGCACGTGGCTGACTAATGTTCCCTAGCACAATGCTCTTCTAAATGCAATTCCCAGCACACTGGCCATTACTTCATCTCATTCACTGCCACCCAAGAGAGCATTTCAGGATACAAATGAGTGAGACTGACATTGGAGAGGATAACCTTGGAGACATTCTATTTTTTAATTAAAAATGCATTACATAAATATATTCCCACTGTAAAAGAGTAGAACAAAATGAAAATATATCGAATATACTCCCATACCATCTTTCTCTCATGCAAACTCCTGCTTTCTACAGAAAGAAGTTAAAATAATAAGTTAGGTATGGGTCTTTTATACCTTAAATTTCTATTACATATATTTATATATGAATGTATATATAAATATGCAGCTTGCATGAATATACACACGTGGTACTTTTCCATGAATAAGATTGTAGTTTAGGTATTTTTTGTGATTTGCTTTTTTTCCACTTAAAATTATAATGTACATCTTTCCACATAAGTAGATATAAAATATTTTGTTCTTTATAACATCTGCATAGCCTTATGTTGTATAAATATACCATATTTTATTTAACCGCTCGTAATTTGGTAGATATTTATGCTGTTTCTTTTTTATTATTAATAACAATGCTGTATGCAACAGTTTTGCTTTTCCTTATACATGTCTTCTTGTGGATAAATGCTTACATTAAGAACAGATACTTAGAAGCAGAATTTTTGGGTCAGGGAGGACCCATACTTAATCTATTTTCATATTTAGTTAACTGTAAAATGTCCTGAAATGTATACCAATTTACCTCCTTATCACTGACATATTCTTACTCATTCCCAAAGGGTTAATTCAGTAGTTATATACCTACTTTCTGTCTATCTTACATGGTGGAAGAAATAAAGCAGGTTAAGAGATATCAGGAGTGATAGGACAGGTTGCATATTGAAATTAGGTGCCACAGTTACTTTGCTAAGAAGATAATCTCAGTAGAGTTTGAAAGAAGTACCGGGACGAGTCACCCAGCTATTTGATGGATGAGAACTCAAGGGAAAGGGACCAGCAAGTGAAAACACCCAAGGTGTTCACAGCTGGCGAGTACGAAGGAAAAAAATGTGGCTGGGGCAGAAAGATTGAAGTGAGTAGAGAAGAAATTAAAAGAGACAGTTAATGTATACATGGAAGTATCCATTTCCTTGGGCTCTTGCTAAGTGCAAGCACTGTTCATTCAAAAAACACTGTCCAATCTACTGGCAATCGCATTGCATTCAATTCGTATTTTTCCAGATTAATAATGACATGGAGACTTTTTTCAGATAAGTATTGGCCATGTTGGGGTCTTTATTACCCTATGTATTTTTGTATTTTTCATATTTTACCAGATTTTTAAATGTTGACTTTTAGGGTCCTTTTGCAAATATTTTTTTGCCATCTGTCTCAGCGTTTTTGATATTTGACCCATGCATTTCTTCATTTGTGATTTCTAGGTATTGTTTGTATATGAAGAAGAATCCTTTACTTCATCATAGAGGAATATTATTCTGTATTTGCTTCTGATCATCTTAAAATTTTGTCAGTCATTATGTTTAGCTCTTCAATCCATCTGGGATTTATATTTATAAATGCCAAAAGGGTATAAAGTGCATATAGTATGTACATTGGTATTATTTTTTACTCCATTTACTGATCTGAAATATAATCTCAATATTAAAATCTCATATATAATCAGTTTCTGGGCCTTCTATTCTACTTTTCTGCTTTCTTGTCAATACCACACTGTACCAGTTATTAAAACATCTTGTACTTAAAATTCTGATATAGATAACTTTCTCTTTATTTCTTTTTAAAAAAAATATTTCCTAGCCCAGCATCGTGGCACATGCCTGTAATTCCAGCATTTAGGAAGCTGAGGCAGGAGGATTGTGAGTTCAAGACCACCCTGGCCTACAGGGAAAGACTCTGTCTCAGGAAAAGCAGTTTTATTTCAAATGAACCTGAGAATTAGTTTATCAGCTTCTATTTTATTGGTATTTCATTAAAACATACAGGCCAAGTTGGGGAAAATCAGTATCTGCAAAATATTGAGTGTTCCCATCTAAGGAACAGATAGAATATCTTTTCACTTATTTAGGTTTCCTCTTATAATTTTCAGTAAATGTTTATAGTTTTGTTCCCTGCAGGTTTTACATATTTCTTGTTTGAATTGATCTTTGGCATTCTATGCCTTTTGTTGATGTTTATGAATGTGCCATATTACATTTTATTTTCTACTTTCTTGATTCATCTTTATTAGGCAAAGTCAGCAAAAACTCCCTCACTAAATAAAGGTATAAGGGTAATTTCACTCTGATTGCAGTCTCTTAGCAATCCATTGCTAATAAGAGAATATCTGAATTGATTTCTTTATCAGAACAATCTCTGATATATGAAAATCAAAGTGACTACCTTTAGCCTTGGCTTTGGGACATTTATTTACTTGGAAGGAGGCAATTAGGACAAGCCCTGAGGCCCATGTATGTTCAGCCAGTCTGGAATCTGAGAAGAACAAAGCCATGTGGCTGAGACTTCCTTTGTATAGTCACCTCTGACATTATATTATGTTTTTCTTTGTTTTCAGCATTTATTTTTGTACAACAAAAATTTTTTTATATATGCAATGTTTTCTACACACAGAAAAGTATGTAAAATAATTCTAACTTAATATCTGGGTAATTAATGTGATTGATTTTTAATAACAATTTTTGCTACATCTAATTCAAAACTTTTGATATTGTTTTTCAATAGTTTTTTTAAAATTGAATTCTTTATTGGTACACTTTATATACATCCCAAAATCACATATAACATTGGGAAATTTGTACCAGTATATGCCACAAGTTAATTCTCATTTTTACCCATATCCCTACCCCTCCCCCCTCCTCCCCCCTTTATACATGCTCTTTTATTTTCTTTCTGTATCATATTTATTCCTTCCCCTCATCATATTCCCACACCAAGTTTCCTATAGAAATATTCCTGTTTTTCAATAGTTTTAAGGAAACAAAATGTTTTGAATACAGATAAAGCACTACCCTTTTTTCTCTCTGAAATTGATGTGTTTCAATCTCATGCATATTTTTCATGTTTTTATGTGTACCTTTAAGTTCATTCCTATCTATCTATCTATCTATCTATCTATCTATCTATCTATCTATCTATCTATCTATCTCTATCTATCTGTCTATCTATCTGTATCTATCTATCTATGTATCTATCTATTGAGATATACAGATAGATATATATGCAGATGTACAGATAGATATATCTGTGCAGGTTTGGGGCTTGAGCTCAAAGCCTTTACATTTAGCTACATTCTTAACTCTTCTAAATTTTTAAATTTTGAGACAGGGTTTTGCTAAGTTACTAAGGTGCCCAGGCTGGGCATTAATTTTAAATTCCCCTGCCTCAGCCTCTCAGAGTGCTGAGATTACAGGCATGTACTAGTGTCTGCCTATAAACTGTATTTATTAAAGTGGTATACTTTCAACATTTACACAGTTATCACACGATGGATTTAAGCATTATAAAGTTGAAATTATAGGCTTCTGAAATTTGTTCTTGTTGGCAATGTCAGTTTCTTGAAGTTGTTCTTGATATGCTGTACATTTGTTGGTATCTAATCCGTCAGACTTAGCCAACCTAGGCACATGGTTACCTCTAGTTTCCAGGAAAGCAAAGAAATGCAATTGAGCTTGGCTTTAAAAGTGGCATTTATATTACTATGGAAGAAGAGGGAATACATTGTGGTGTTACAGCTAGCCATCATTGCCAAACATCTTTAATTATAATGTTCATTGTAGATTTCTAATATCTAACTTTACTGGGTTAAAGAGTTTAGTTTTGTATTTTTTCAGTTTATAAAAGGATTTTTAAATTTCATTTAGTTAGAAGTAAGTTTTATCAAACATTAAACTATCCAAAAAGAATTTTTTTTTTTGAGACAGGGTCTCACTTTGTAGTTCAGGCTGGCTCTGAGCTCCCTAGGTAGCCCAGGCAAGCCTGGAACTCAGCAATCCTCCTGCCTCTGCCTCCCGAGTGTTGGGATTACAGGCATGAGCCACCATGCCCGGCACTGTGGTATGTGGTATTGATTGCTGGCGGGCGTGAGTTACCATGTCCAGCACTGTATGTGGTTACCGGGGATCAAATTCAGGACCTTGCGCTTGTGAGGCAGGCGCCAGAACTATTGAGCTAAATCTCCAGCCCCAAAAAGAAATTTTAATCAATCAGTAATTTGAGTTTTATATCACCCAGAAACTTATTTTTTCTTTTAAAATAGTGCAAAACTTGATTTGAGAATATTTTATTTAGAATTTAAATATCGACACGTTAAATTAGCTCATTCTATTGTTATTTATTACTGTTTGTATAGCATTATGAGCAAGATTATACTAGCCATTTAGCATTAATAGAGACATTTTACATTTTTTATCCTCAGGAAAATTTATGTAAC
>PVIC010021837.1:0-28199 GCA_004025085.1 Thryonomys swinderianus
CTGCTGCGCAAGCTTTCATTCTCCTTCATCATTCCCTGGAGCTCTGCTTGAAGCTGTTTAAAAGGTTCCATTGCTTCTGCTAACTTGGATTCTATCATCTCGCTGATCTCTTCTTCAATGATGTCTTTCACTGAGGACAGTATCTCTGTTTTCATCTCAGAGATGAGTTCTGATTTCCATTTTACTAGATCGGCTTTAGTTACCACCTCCAAGAGTCCTGGTGTTTGTGTTTCAGTTTGCCGTATTTCCCTTTTCTCTGAATTTCCCTGTGGTGGTGATCTTTGTGTCTGTTTTTTTGGTGTATTTTCTCATTTCTACTCTTTCGTTGTTTTTAATGCTCTTCTTTGTCTGATGACAGGACAATTTTTGTTGCAGGTCTCTTTCTGTTATTTGGGGCCCTTTGGATGCAGCACTTTCCTGGGGGTTCCTCCTTGAATCTGTAATGACCCTTGAGAGTTCTCACTCCTGACACATCATGGGAGGTATTTGAGCAGAACAATCACATCATATTTGTTATCATAATACAATACATGCCAATATTAGTATTAAACACAGTAAATAAGATAAAAAGTTTTGTTAGATTCTATACGGGATACTTTGAGCTTAGGAGTTACCTCTATGTCTGACTTCTCACTGCACATCTCCGGGATACAGTGGGCTGGTGGGTGGCCTTCAATCTGCTAGAAATGGACTGCGCCCTGCAGCCGGGTCCGCATGCTGCTCCCTCAGTCCGCCGGAAACAAGGCACGGCGGGGCCTGTAGCCACCGGGTCCGGTCAGCGCGCGCCGCCTCAGTCCTCTGGAAACAAGCAAGGCCCCGTTGGGCCCACAGCCTCCAGGTCCGCTCCACGCACTGCCACCTTCTGTCTGCTGGAAACCTCATTTTAATATTTTTGAGTATACTGTTAAATTTATTATAATGTAAAAACCATTGAATTGTATTACTCTGATAAGAAACTAGAAAAAAGATCTACAATATATTGATAAAAATGTTTATCTCATTACATTTTTAAGTTAAACTGTTCTGATTATTTTAAAATTGAATAAATTCACACATATTTCATCTGTTAATTACATTTTCCTCTATGAAGACTATTTTCTCATTCTTTCATTGGCATTTATTTACTGGGGGTTATAATTGTTCTAATTAAAATTTTGAGTACTTCATATAATTTAGGCAATATCTTCCTGTCATATTTTCACCAGGCTTTATCCTGGTGCTTGATGTACTTTATTAAACAGAAAAAAGTACAGATGGACTACACAGACTTTATTTTCAATCTTCGTTCAGAAAGACTTATCTTTGTAGCTTCATATTTTTGGTATAAACTGCTTGAGTCAACATGAAAACTAAGAGTGAAAAAACAGTTTTCTAGATTTGAAATCAGTGAAGACATGATTCAAATCTGGTGCTGCATGGGGGATTTATTAGTTAGGCTTAGGGTATTTTAAATTTTACATCAGTCCCTTTCATGTCATAATACTGTTAATTTTGTGTGTTTGGGGGGTTGATTTTGTAAACAAAAAAATTGAGCCATCAGAGCCTGAGAATTTTCAGATGCTGGCGTCTCACTGCAGCATGCAAATAAGTACAATTACTCTATGACTAATCTTTAAGTCTCTAAACCTGTGACCTTGAATCTGATTTACCTGTAATAGACCCAAGAGGATTCTTGAGTCTATTTTGTGCAAATTTAGAAAGTGATCCTGTCTTTTCAATATTTTATTACACTTTCAACATTCATGTTTGTATCAGAACTTGTATACTCCCCTCCATAAACAAACAAGCAAACAATGATTTTTAGCTGGAACATACCAGACCAGTTACCCAAACCCTTAGGATTGTATTGATGTTGAGAAGTTTGTCAAAATTTATTTCCTTTTTTTGGGTCCTGTCACTCATTCTTCTCACTCATAGCAGCTGCACCCCACTCCTTTTCACTGTTCTGTGGTTTTTAACTGTAAGGGAAATAAATTAAGAAAGCTATGTAAGGGGAGGAGGGACTGGCACTGGCAGACAGTGAAAAAACTGTCGTGACAGGACATGAGGACTTAAGAACAGTTCATTAGGAGAATCTTAACACTTGGTACTTACTGCCACAAAGACACTGGCCTCTTTTATTTTATAATCAAACTTTCTTTAAAATAAGGATTTGTATATGATATGTATTTACTCTTCCTCTCCTATCTTATAGAACACTAAGAGCTTCTACCAGTTTGGGCTATTCATATTTTATAAATTCTATATACTACATTTTTATTGTTTTTTTGGCATATTTGTCTTAATGCCCTGTTCCATAATTCACAGATTTTACTTCTGTCTGTTAAAATGCTTGAATGCACCCAATTTTCTCTTTTTGTACTTCTAGTCCTAAATGTGTGTGTTTACCTCAGGCCCTTCCCTCAGTTCTGAGGATATACATCTGACATTCTGTGTACTTTACAAAGTATTTCATGGCCCTTTGAACATATCCTACAGCTAACCAACTTCACAATCTTCTACAGATCTGGACGTCTTCCAGTGATCGCATCTCTTCCACCTAAAAGAAGCCTGAAATCTTAATGGCATCTCTAAATGTACCTGGTCTTTCACATCATAGCCATAGAGTACCACTTTTTTTTTTTTTTGAGACAGGGTCTCACTTTGTAGTTCAGGCTGGCCCTGAGCTCACTATGGTGCCCAGGCAAGCCTCTGCGAACTCAGCAATCCTCCTGTCTCTGCCTCCTGAGTGCTGGGATTACAGGCGTGAGCCACCACGTCTGGCATTGTGGTATGCGGTGTTGATTGTTGGTGGGCGTGTCTCCACGCCCAGCATTATATGTGGTTGCCAGGGATCTAACTCAGGACCTTGCACTTGCAAGGCAGGTGCCAGAACCACTGAGCTAACCCTCCAGCCCCCCCCCCTTTTTTTTTTTGAGACAGGGTCTCGCTTTGTAGTTTGGGCTGTCTCTGAGCTCACTATGTAGCCTAGGCAAGTTTTGAACTCAGCAATCTTCCTCTCTCTACCTCCTGAGTTCTGGGATTACAGGTGTGAGCCACCACGCCTGGCTTTATTTATTTATTTATTTATTTTTTAGACAGGGTCTCACTTCATCGTTCAGTCTGGCCCTGATCTCACTATGTAGCTCAGGCAAGCCTTGAACTCAGTGATCCTCCTGCCTCTGCCTCTCAAGTGCTGGGATTACAGGCGTGAGCCACCACGTCTGCCACTGTGGTATGTGGTGCTGATTGCTGATGGGTGTGAGCCACCATAACTAGTACTCTTGTATGTGGTTACCAGGGATAGGACCAGGAACCTTGCGTTTGCTAGGCGCTAAATCCTCAGCCCATGTCTGGTAATTCTAATTGTTAATGTCTCCAATATCATTGTTTCAATCTATTTTGCTTGTCATTTTCATAATCTCTGCCTTTGTAATCTCTTACCTTGACATTTACACAAGTCTCCTAAACAATTCTCACCTCCTATCTTTTATTTTTCCAACTGAAATCAGCAGAATGTTTTCAAAAGTCATCTCATCTCTTTACTCTCCTGCTTAGAAAGGTTTGGAGATTCTCCATTATCTCTGACATAATTTAAAGGCCTAACTTTAACTTTTTGTGACAGTGTTTTCCTATTAAGCTATTCCACATCTCCATGATCCAGTCATATTTAATTGCTTTCTGTCCTACAAGAAGACTTTACAATCTCACACTTCTGTGTCTCTTGTCTTCCTTTAACTAGCTGGCCAGTTCTAGGAAGTATTTAAGATTTAGCTCAAAGGTCACCTATTCTGTAAAAGCCTCTTATTATTCTCTTCTGGTTCATGTTCTCACTTCCATTTCAGTTAAAATTAGGCATTTTTTCTTACTTCTGTTTCACATTATGTATAACTCCTTTTAGTATACACCCAACATTACTGATACGTGTTATGACTTTGTTATTACTAGACTATCTTGGAAAGAAAAGACTAGCAGCCATGGCAGCCACGCTGTATCACTCCTGCTTACTATGGTAGCTCCATATAGGTTTGCTGAATAAAGAATAGTGAGCAATATGCATTGTCCTTTCAACCACTTTTTCTTATCACTCTGATTAATTGGTAGGCACTGGATTTTGCATCTGCCCAAGAAAGCCTTATTCACCAAAATCATGATTATTTTAACTTTTAAATTCTCTTTCTTTTCAATGAGATTGTTTTAAACATTTAAAAAACTATGATTTGGTTGCTTTGTACAGAGAAAGCATAGCAGGTAAACCTAAATATATTTTATAATGATAATCTAAGCTACCCAGAGACTCAATATTGCTGTGTTCCTTAGTCTATAGGCTGTTCTTCTGGACAGTGAGCTTACAACCTCAATTTAACTTTGTTTATTATTAGAAAATTCCATAAGAATCCCATTCTACCTTGTCCCATTTCATCTCTCATTCCTTCTTAAATATTTTCTGTGTCCTCAGGAGTCCCCCAAACTTTATTGCATGAAAATAATCTATTCTTGATGATTCTTAGTATAGAAGTTTCTTGATATTTTAATCTTGGCCTTTGGCTTCCCTTTGCTATTTTCTTTATCTATTTTTTGTTTGTTTTCTTTATGCTTTTCTTTCGGTACCTTTGACCTGCTTGAAATTCTGCTACATCCATTTTTCTATGAAAGCTCTTTCCCTTCCTGCTTATTTTCTAGGTAGCCAGTTTCCATGTCTGTTGAAGTTTAATATTCTCGCTTCTATCTTTCTTTGTGCCCCACCACCTGCTTCCCCACACAGCATTTATTCATGTGTTTTTTTCTTTTCTCCTCTGTATAAGTTTACACAGTCTATTATAAACAATGGAAACATCAGTTTTCTTCCAGTGTTGTGCTTGTTCCTCTCCTGTTATTATATCTTCTTGCTGTTGCTTTTTCTAGTGTCTTTATTTCCATCTGTATTTCTTACAGGAATACTCTTATTTATCCTGTATTCACTTGCTGTTCAGTATTGTTTATCTCTCACTCCAAATCTCTGAAAATTACTTACCATTCTAATAGATTTGATACATGATACGGTGTCCTAAACCAATGAATGGAAGAATTAGAATAGTGTATATTATTAGAATGAGAAAACTGGCTCAATATTTGGAAAAAAATCTCACCTCATATCACATACAGCAGATCAATTCATGATATATCTAAATATTAAATATTAAAATAAATATTACATGAAAAATACTGGAATAAAATGGAATTGATGAGTTAATAGATTGCAGAAAATTTTTGGAAGCATAAAAACAATGAAAAAAATCACCAAGTAAAAATTCTATGTTTTGTTGCACAGAAGCTATATTTTCTATGTGACCCAAACAACAGAATTATAATTAGTAAGTTAGAAAACTCTATATAATGAATGTAACCAAAGATTAATATTTTAATATACAATTAGCTAACAATAATGTAACAAGAATGACAGTAATTGGTTAAAAACATATATTACACAGTATATAAAATTTTTATTATCAAATATATTAACTGAAGAAATGTTAACACATGCTATTGTGTGTAAAGTGAGATCAATTTTTCATGTACTTTTGGATGGACTACAGCAGATCTTTCTGGAAAACAATTTTCTAATTTATGTGTATCTATACATAAACCCGGAAAGCACACTACAGGAATGAACTGTATATTATTTACATTATAATCTTCTGAAAATCTGTTGAGAAAAAGACAAAAAGTGCAAAGCAGCATTACATGTAAGTATGTAAAAATAAATAAATATGCAATAAAGAATATATTTACAAACATCCTTAGATATAATGCAATGTAATGCTAACTTTTAAGTTTTCAAAATAATTCAATTCTTGTTGAGTTATTCATAATAAGATAGTAAAAGTACAGACACAACCATATTTGCAAAGTATTATTTATTTTTTTAAAAGATGTTTGTTGTGCAAGAGTCAAGTAAATTATTGCTGGCAGTATTATGAATAGTTTTATAAAAATGTCAACATGTGGGCCGGAGATTTGGCTCAGTGGTTCCGGCGCCTACCTTGCAAGTGCAAGGTCCTGAGTTCGATCCCCGGTAACCACATACAATGCTGGGCGTGGTGACTCACGCCCACCAGCCATCAATATCACATACCACAGTGCAGTTGTGGTGGCTCATGCCTGTAATCCCAGCACTTGGGAGGCAGAGGCAGGAGGGTTGCTGAGTTCAAGGGTTGCCTGGGCTACATAGGGATCTCAGGGCCAGCCTGAACTATAAAGTGAGACCCTGTCTCAAAAAAAAAAAAAATCAACACGTTCTTTAAATATTTTCTGTGGTGGAGGAGTGAGTAATGAAGGGTAAAGAAAAAATGTGATGGTAACAAATTAAAGAAACAAAGCTTATGCATTTAGGGGATGGGGGTTGTGGGGTGGGTACGGGAATGGGAAAAAATGAGAATTAAATTGCGTTATATACTGGTACAGTTTCCCAATATTGAGTGTAATCATGGTGTGTATATACAATGTACCAATAAAGATAAAAAAATTTTGAAAAATCAACATTTTCAGTTTTTCTTATGATCTTATTTTAGTAATACGGTTTAAAACATTATTTTATAGTGGAAATACACAACTCTTCTTGGTTCTCCTCAGTTGATATGTTTCTTAAATAGCTTTCTTTGCTTTGAAATTCTGGGAAACTTACAAAATTTTTAAAAAAATAAAAAAAATATTTTAATGTGATTTTTGCTTCTACTAATGTTTTAAAAATCTTTTGTCCTTTATTTCAGATATGTTCTCTAAAATTTCATTTCTTTTTTATTATTGGTATATTTTATTGGTACATTATATATACACATCACAATTTCACTCCACATTGAGGATTTGTACCAGTATATGACACAACTTAATTCTCATTTCCCCCTCCCCTCCCCACCTTATCTCCCCCACCCCATATACACAAGTATTCTTTTTGCCCTCAATTTTTTCTTTCTTCATTATTTACCCCTAAAGCTCATTCCCCTTTGAATATTTACTATTTCACAATATCAATAACGCATTCTAGAACACATTTATAACTTCAGTTTCTCATACCAGAGAAAATATACGACATTTGCCCATCTGTGACCTATTTATTTCATTTATGAGTATGTCCCAAAGGTACATCCACTTGAGTATAAATTACTCAAAATCATCATTCCTTATGGCAGAGTAATATTCTATTTTATTTTAAAAAATCTTTATCCAGTCTTGTGTTGATGGGCATTTGGATTGTTTCCAAGATTAAGCTATCATAATCTGAGCTGCTATAAACATGGGTGCACATATGTCACTGTGATAGGAATCTTATAGTTCTTTTGTATACATCCCCAGCAGGAGAATAGCAGGTTCAAATGGAACCTCTAATCCTAGTTTTTTTGAGGAATCTCCACACTGATCTCCGTAATGGTTGTACTAGTCTACATTCCCAGCAACAATGGAGAAGGGCTCCTTTTCCTCCACAATCTCACCGTGTACAAAACTAAAATCAAAGTGGATGAGAGACCTAAATATTAAAACAGTGACTCTAAATCTGCTGCAAAACAGGTTAGGGAAAACTCTTGGAGACACTGGCTTAAGGAAAGAGTTTGTGAATAAAACTTCTATAGCATGAGAATTACTAGAAGAAATCAACAAATGGGATCTTTTTCTATTAAAAAGCTTCTGCACAGCAAAAGAAACCATCATCAGAGCAAAAACTTAACCAACAGTATGGGAAAAATCTTTACCAGTAACTCCTCAGACAGAGGGCTACTATCTAGAGTATATAAAGAGCTTAAAAAAATCAGTCCCCCCAAATTTAAAGACCCAATTCAAAAATGGCCATTTGAAATGAACAGACAACTTTTAGAGGAAAAAGTAAAAGCAGCTAAGAAGTATATAAAGAAATGTTCAACATCACTGGCCATTTGAGAGATGCAGATGAAAACAACTCTGAGATTTCATCTCACTCCACAAAGAATGGGTACTATCTTGAAATTAGCCAGCAACAAAGGCTGGCGAGGTTGTGGAATAAAATTTCATTTCTTTGCTGATATGTCCTATTCAATTAAGAATATGAACTATTGTGTGTTATTAAAAACATGGTCAATAAAATATTTAGGTATCTACCACAAGTTCTCTCTGCAACTTATTTTGAATATAAGACTGGTTTGGATATGAGACTTATTTGTGTAGTGTAAAACTGGCTTAAAAGGTATTCTCCTACTGTCTTCCAAATTCCTGCCTCCTTTGTCTTACTTCTTGTCTCTTTCCTTTCTTCATGTCTTTCTCTGGTATGCCTTTCTCTCCTAGCCTTCCCTTTGCCTTCCTTGCCTTCTTCCTATCCCTTACCCTGTCTTTTGTTCTGACAAACTCTCTCTGCTCTATTTTCTTTGCTTATTCTTTTCCATTTATCTTTGCTTTTTGTTTGTTTTATATTTTCATATGTGAATTCTTTTGATTTTCCAGTCACTTTTCTTTGCTCCATTTATCTAATAATTCTTTCAGTTGACACTCTGGACATACAGAAGTTTTAGACTAATGCAAACTTTCCTCTTTTCTCTTTCATTAAGAAAAACAAAGTCATTTTTATAACATGATCAGCACTTATCTTTGGGGTCTGACAGTCATTTTTCTACTCTAACCCTTAGACCTTCTTGTAATCCCATTGCACATTGGTGCACTTGATTATTCTTTCCTTTGTGAATTGTGTTACATTTATAAATACTTTACTGAATCTTATTTTATTGATTCTTGTCCATTTAAACAATTTATCCTTCTCACCCTCTATTTTATGCCTATTCTGCAATGTGCAGGAGTGCCTGAAAATTTTATTAACATCTTGTCTCTTTTGTGCTTGAAATAATTAATGAAAATATGGAATTCTGTGGAACTACAAGTGGACTCCAAAGGAACTTACTTTACACCTGTGTCAAATCCACTGTTGAATGGTTTGTAACAGCTTTTACACTCAGTTTATTCTTACTAGTTTAGTATATAAACTATCTACCTTTGGCCCTTCAACCAACCTCACTCCTTTTAAAAATATTGCAAGTCCATATCTTCACTAACATTTTTTTTATATAGCAAGCTTATTCTCCTTTCACATGAATTTTAAAATTTTTTTCTTATTTCTTTGGAATCTAAATTGATTATTTTTAGTCACCTCAGTTATTGTGTTAGCTTTTCATTACATCAATTCAATAGTGAACTTGATAATTTGTTGCTCTCTGGAGTCATATTTTTTGCCCACTGCAGCACTTCTCTATTTTCTGGAGACTTTGGATATTCAACATGCAATGAAAATGTTTGTCTCTTCATCCGTGTGATTCACCTTTCAGCTTCTCTGACTTCAGAGGATTGTCTCGCATCAAAAATATGTGTTACACAAGCGAGGGGAAGGGAGAGTATAAAAAGGAGTTGAAATATGGAACTGACAATGTACTAACTCCTCCCAAGGAATGGAATCATTACAACACTGCAAACGTGTACAGTGGACCTATGACTTAGGGTCTCATTTGGCTCCTGAGGGTTGGTGGTAGCTCAAATTGTTTGTAAGTCAATACAGCTGAGATCTGGGTATTTACCTGGGCACATGCTATAGATAACAAGAAGCAAATAAATCTTTCACTAACCTAATTAGCCCTCAAGATGTTCCTATTTTAGGCTGGTTGTACCAAGGCCCACTCTACTACTAAAAAGCTAAAAACACACACAAAAAAGAATAAAATAATGTATTTTCTTCCTATTGAAAGTTTATTATAAGACATTTGATTTGTTTATTTAATAAGGCTACTCCACTTGTTTTTGTAAAATTGTGTAAGATTAATTCTTTATTTTGGAGCTATCTTTATTGTTGCTACTCCCCTCTCCATTAACATGCCCAAAATAGACCTCAAAGCTCCCCATATTGTAGAGAGAGATTCTTCTAACCTGGGTAGGGCCAAGGCATTTGTAACTGTGACAAAAAATGCAGAAAAGGAAATATTAGTAATATTGATGATGATTTGGTTCATCATCCCTGACATACACAATTTAAAAAGAAAAGGTTTATTTAGGCATAAGGTTTCAGAGGTGAGCTGGCTTCAAACTGAACATATTATAGCAGAAGGGCATACAGATGAAAGTTCCTCAAATCAGAGGGGCAAGAAAGCGAGTGGGGTATAAAGGAAAGGTCCACAGCCCAGGTATAGCTCCAGGGGCCCGAGGTCATTCCCCCAGGACCTACGTCATCAACTACACCCCACACTCCACATAGCTCATTCAACTAGGAACTTGTTGATGAGTTGACCACTAATGAAAGTAGTGCCCCCACAAACTAATCCCATCTTCAGGACTCTCATAAAGTTGACAATCAAGATGAACCAGTACTTAAATACAGGTCAGGGGGATATTTTTCCAATTATGTTTTCATTTTTCTGAGTGAAAAATAAGTGAATAAACTAAAAATCAAAACACGGCCAAAATGTAATATGATTTATCTAACAGAAGTTCAAAATGGAACAGAAATGAGATTTGATATTTTTTTTTTTTTGAGACAGGGTCTCGCTTGGTAGTTCAGGCTGGCCCTGAGCTCACTGTGTAGCCCAGGCAAGCCTAGAACTCAGCAATCCTCGTGTCTCTGCCTCCCGAGTGCTGGGATTACAGGTGTGAGCCACCACACCTGGTGAAATTTGATATTTTTAAAAGAACCCCCAAATATATGCCTAGTTCTACTTGACAGATACTAGACCTAACACACGTAACAGTGTATTTCATTTGTTAAGCCACATAGCTGATAGTTCTTTGTAAATATGTCTGTGTGAGTATATCTGAAATGTATTTTGCTTTATTTTGACTATATGAGGCATATATTTGTCCTCAATTCATTTTAGTAATTAATTATCCACAAGAACTAATGTGAGCCTTGGTCTATTCTTTTCTGCAAGAGAAGTGTTTGATGGTCACAATTGTAGTTATTTTTTTTCACGGCTGATATCATCCACTCATCTATTGAACGTGAATTCATTATTTCATTTTGCACAGAAGCACAAGGAGTGGGAAAAAAACACAACTAAATATCACTTTGACTTCATCCTGATAACTGATGAACTGGTGAGGTATGGGAAAATGTCACCTTAGAAAGGTATGTAGCTTGTGAGAGGACAGTGAAACCTTTCTTTTGGTGTAATACCTGCTAAAAACAAGTTGGTACTTCCTAAACTGTGTACTTTAGGAAGTTGGAACTTCCTAAACTTCCTAAATTTCTGTGTTGGTGTGATGAAAGTCCAGCACAGTACAGTAAGGCCCATGGGGTTCTGGTGATTAGCACAAAATAGCATTAACATCTTCTGCTGCCTTGAGAAATGAGAAATTGTTTTGTAGTTATTCTAAATACAACACAACATAATTGGACGTTCCTTTATAAGTCTGTTTCATACTTGATTTGCTTATTGTTTCCACAAGGTATCTCCTAGTTACATTGCTATTACCAGATTATCTCATGATTAAGGCCATTAACAATCCACTCTTGAGCAGTCAACATAACAGTGTTTCCTTGCCTTGCAGTAACGATTAGGGAATGAAACGATTTACCATAATTAGGTACTATCTGAAAAAAAGCACTCACATTAAGGGAAGTTGAAAAGATGTCTTTGTATGGTCATGGAAAACTCTTAAGTGAATATTTTTTTTCTGAATTACAAAGAAAATTATTGTACTTTTAATTTGTTCACTATTGCAAACAGAGAAACACCAAATAGTTTTTGTTCAGAATTTGCCCCATGTGGCTTTGAACAAATTTCTTAACCTTTTTCTTTTCTTGTCTCATCATCTAAGTGGGACTAATAAAGGTTATACCACAGGTAGATACTGGTAGGTAATTAATGTATTCAAAGTGCTTTGGGATCCAGGAAAGTACAAAGAAAATGCACATTTACATAAGACATAATTTATTACAACAGACTTATTCAGACTTAAGACAGCAGGGAAAGCCCTTGTTTCCTTTCACTAAATAAGAAAATTTAAGGTTTTATTCATATGTGTCACATCTTTTCAGATCCTTGAATACTGTTCTCTACTTTTGGAGTCTGTCTAGAATGAGATCATCATTTGCTTTCAATCATCCAAGAAACCAAGCCCTGGCTTACCAATTTGTGTGTTAGATCATTACCTGTTTGGTTTTAGAAGTTCTGGGCTAAGGACAACAGAAGACATTGCTTTGTATGCTGATTTGACATCTTATTGGTCCTCGCATCCCAGGACAGCTGAGGGAGTGGTGGTTGTGAGCTCTGGATCAGTGGTGGATCTAGCTCCAGATATAAATATTCTTTGTCACAACGTGGGGGTCCTGGATATATTGTCAGAAAACAGCTACAGAAGGTGAGATGCTACGTATGCTCATGTCCACTTCATCTCTTATTTTTCACTAAATCTTCCCAGACCAGAAGGAGGATTAAAGTACTAGGATATAATATATTGTAGAGATTAATTAGGAATAAAGCAGAAAATTAACAACCCATGTGAACATGGAATTGAGGATAGAAACAAAAGATGGAAAGAAAAGCTAAAAGTCAGGATAAAAAGAAAGGGAACATTTCTCTGAGGAAGGGGGTATCGGTTTATAAACATAAACACGTACATGAAGTGCTTATTATATGCCAAGCACTAATGACTTTACAGGCCTTTTCACTTTTAATCCTCTCATGAAGCTTATGAATTAGATACTATCATCATCCCTATTTCATAAGTGATGAAACTAAGGAATATAGAAGTGAAAGCAGTTGTCCAACATCATAAAAACTAGTAATTAGTATAGAAGGAGTTTTAACTCTGGTGGTATAATTCTTGATTGCATGTCAATACCTTTGATTTGCTGCTGTTTTCATTGTTGATGGGTAGCAAAAAGATTTGGGAAAAATGCAGATGCCTTGGATATATGAGCCAATGGAGCTGTTCTGAACCAATATAAATTAAATAAATAAACCTGAATCTATTGACACCACTGTTAATTTGAATCATGTCAGGAGCTGGGCATGATTTGGGTTTTCCCTCGGCTATAATGACCCAAGAAAGGAAGAAAAACTAGAGAAGCAGAAGTGAGAGCAACTGATACTAGAATACTTTCTCCTAAAATATTAGAGTCAATAACCATTGTTCTTCTGTCTTCCACTGTCAATGCTTTATTACTACTGAGTCAAGCTGGTGGTTCCATGACTTGTAGGTGGGCTTTATAATTTAGTAACATACACAGAACTGTGCCAGAATATTAGTGCTAACTCAGTGGGGGACTTGCTGCCTTCAAGCTCAAATATATCTTGGTTGCTTACCATATTCGTTAAACCACATAGTAATACTAGTTCTCTTTAGTTAATAAACCCAGGTAATACTGCAACCTAAATTTGCCTGGGAAAATTTAATACACAAATTTAAAAAACATAGCATTTCATTTCCAACACTCTTGAAGATTGAGTAGATTTGTATGATCTTAACGAAATTCAATTTATAAATTTGAGCTTTCCAAAATGAATGAAGGACACACACACACACACACACACACACACACACGCACACAAACACATTTATTTATTTATTTATTTATTTATTTATTTATTTATTTATTTATTTATTTATTTTTGCTTTTTGAGACAGGGTCTCGCTTTGTAGTTCAGGCTGGCCCTGAGCTCACTATGGTGCCTAGGCAAGCCGCCGCGAACTCAGCAATCCTCCTGTCTCTGCCTCCCGAGTGCTGGGATGACAGGCGTGAGCCACCACGTCTGGCATTGTGGTATGCGGTGTTGATTGTTGGTGGGCGTGTCTCCATGCCCAGCATTATATGTGGTTACCGGGGATGGAACTCAGGTCCTTGCGCTTGCGAGGCAGGCGCCGAAACCACTGAGCTAATCCTCCGGCCCCAAACTCATTTATTTTTCTGTGTTTCTAAATTTGGTAGATAAATGGAAAACTTAAAATGTGAAATTCTTCACGTCAAACACAATAACAGGAAAGAAAGACTACCTCATTTTACAGGTGAGAAAATTGAAGCGCACAAAGGTTAATTTATTTAGGGGCACATACCCTCCTAGTAAGTAGATGATCAGTTTTGGTTTGAATTAGGATGTATTTACTGTAAAATACTGTACAATGTTAGTTACTGTGGTGCCTGATGCTCCTTTTCTGTGCCTTTTCTTCCTTTATTGGAGTAGTTTCAAATAAAAAGTACAAATCATTTGAATGGCTCTTATTTCATCGAATTCTTGCTACAGTTTATTTCAAAGCTAGCTAATTAATGATAAAAATAAGTTCAATAATAATAATAATAAAGAATAATGATGTTACAAACTGCTCTAGTAAGTTGCACTAGATGCCTGTGAGCACAACAAGTACTTTACATGGATTGTTTTACATGATCTTTAAAAAAAACATGAATTAAGTATGGTAATTATTATCATTGAGGCAACAAGCTCAGGAAAGTCAACTAACTCTTCTAGGATCCCACAGCTACTGAGTGTCAAAGTCATGACAAAAACTCAAATGCGGCTACAAAGCTTTTACTAAATCCTTAAGTGTACCTCCCTCCTACTTCAAAGCTCTGATATCTTTAGCATCAAGCTTAATATTTACATATCCATGCCACTTAAGGCCTATTTGTTGATTGCATGAACTCAAGAATGACACTCCCAGGAGCAGAATAGAGACAGTAGGGTGGTTATATTAGCTTTTAAAAAAGTAAATTTAGTGTGAAAAGTGGAAAAAAGTAACGAGGAACCCTGAGGTAGACAGATGTAGCAAGAACAGTTTGTCACAAATGTATTAAAATTATTGAGAGACAACCAAAAGGCCCTCATTAACGGTGACAAAGTTTCTTGCAATCTTGCATCCAATAAGGTTAAATGTTTCCCTTTCCTGTGACAATTCAAACTGAGATTTTCTTCAAGAGGCACAGAAATGCCTCTCCTTATGAAATATAAAGCCTCAAAAACTCTAAAAATGGGGCTTCTTTCTACCTTTTCATAAATGAAGGAGGGTCAAGTAGGAGTTGAAGCTTGCTCCTCATGCTATGGAGATTAGAGGGGAAGAGAAAGCTAGTGGGAAAACCTCAGAGTCATTCATAAAGCCATCGTCAAAGCTGATACTCTGGGCATGGTCTTTCAGAGGTCTGGTCACTGTTAATAAGCTATGAAACTGAGAAGTGGTGTTGTCTCAACTGTTACTTGCACAAGAATTTCTTGAACTTGTTCCATAAGAGACGTAGGCAACGTTAAAGGTTGCAAACCGAGTTAGCAAAACAATCTTGGGAAGGGAACTGTCAGAAACAGGCACAGGCAAATATGCTACAGCTTGAATCACGCTGGAGCCAAGCTGCCTGCGTGCTATTTCCTTCTACAGATGGGGCAGCGCTTGGCAAAGCTGACATAGATTTGGAATTTAAAGCTACGTGG
This sequence comes from Thryonomys swinderianus, assembly GCA_004025085.1. Lineage (NCBI taxonomy): Eukaryota > Metazoa > Chordata > Mammalia > Rodentia > Thryonomyidae > Thryonomys > Thryonomys swinderianus. Next base: position 15,378 of record PVIC010021837.1, read on the forward strand.
TGATTTCAGTATTTCATTTTCCTGTGAATCAATAAGATTGATTCAAAATCAAACCAGATGGCCAGCAACTATTGTGGAATATCAGCTACAGGCCAACCTTTTATTTTGATTCAGAACATTACCTCTTACCACAACCTTAATTTCCAAAGTATCTCAAATGCAGCAAAACGTACTTCACTGGGGAGAATCTATAATATGCCTCATTTTTTATTTTACAACTACCATTAAGATTTTCAAGAAGATCTAATGGCTGTCAGAACTCAGAAAGCCAATATGCAAATCCAAAGGTTGGAAAATGTGGAGCAGCTTGGTAATTGGCAGGAGTGGTTTTAGGGATGGGAGTTGTTGAGATTGCAGTTTGTTGCCTTCCTTTTAATTTGATTTTGTCTTTGACTAACACACAGCAGGAAGAATGATGAGAACAGTTGCAGAACTAGGAAAAGAGATTCTAGTAGGCCTAGCAGGTGCTAAAAGATTAATTTGGAAGAAGTTTGTAGGCCATATAATGGTCCCAGATAAACTTGTGGTGAATGTATTGTTTTATGTATTCCATTTCTCTTAGAATACTTTTGTTTCTTTGAGGAGATCCTAACTGCTACCTGCGCTTCTTCATTTCCCCTTCTCCCACTATATTTAATGTTTTATTTTGGAATAGTTCTGAATGAAAAAAAATAATAGTAGAAAGATTTTTCATACATGCTTCCCTCAGTTTCCTTGTTTATTAATGCTTTGAGTAACTATCGTGTATTTATCAACACTATGAAGTTAAATTGGTGTATGTGTATACATATATATCCATATATGGTATATATAACATATAGAGATATATGGTATATATATACATATATGGATATATATGGTACATATATACATATATGGATATATATAAAACATATAGATATATATAAAACATATATGTATATATATGTGTATATATTAACTAAAATATCTAATGTTCATATTTCACAATATTCCAATATCCTTTTCAGTTTGGGTTGAACCTCCCATTTCATATTCTATCTAGTCATGTTTCCTTAATTTCATCTAATTAGCAACATATATTGGGGTCTCCCTTTGTTTTTATGACTTTGACAGTTTTACAGAATACAGAGTAGGGTCTTTTGTAGAACATTATTCTATTTGAGATTGGCTGATGATCTCGCAATAATACACTGAAGGTATGGATATTGGGAAAGAATAGTACAGAGGTGATGTAAACGTTTTCATTCATATCAGATCAGGTACATATAAGAGCAACTTGACATCTTGACATTTGATGTGTGTGATCCTCTTGTTTTAAACAGTAGACTTCTAAAGTGGACTGCTTGAGTAACTGGCCATCTGATCTCACAGAGAGAAGAGAAGAGGTCAAGTACCCATTATCTGAAAAACTTGGGATCAGAAGTGTTTAAAATTTTAGAAAATTTTCAAATTTGGAACATTTGTATATATTGGTTGATGATCTCTGATCTGAAGATCTGAAGTTCAGCAATGTAAAATTTAAAAACTGTTAGGAACCAACATGATGCTTAAAAATTTCAAATTTGGAGAAAATTTGTATTTCAAAATTTCAAATTATGGACCGACTTCTACTTGTATCAATCCCTGAAATTCAGTCAATATTCATTCATTCTTTCAGCAGAAATTATTTATTGAGTTGTCTAACACATACAATGTGTAAAGGCTGTTTATACATTTATCTATTCAGTAAAAGAAATTGAATCGTTATTGTATGAAACGATTGGGCCAGGATGAATCAAGTAAAGTATTTGTCTTAGGTATACAACTTAAGCCACCAATTTAAAGTAGTCTGTCAAATGAGTTCAGTTAAATAATTCAAAAACACTGTTAAGGATCAATAAATAAGTTGTATAAATATTGATAAAGTTTTCATTTGTCAAGGGCTTGCAGCTGTCATGAAGTTTCTGTGAAAATACAAGATGCTACATATGATATGATCATGGCAAGATCTTGCACTTCCAATTACTCATTTATTTGGAGTATTATTTTTATGCAAACTTTCACAAACAGCTCATTTGAATGTCTTATATTGGTGATAAGACTCTATCTTGTCCTGTTCAGTGGTGCAATAAATCAGATAATTCACCTTACCAAAAACTACTACCATCAACAATCATCACTACCAATAATACAAAGATGAGGCATACAAAAATACTAAACATATAATAGTATCTTTCATTAATGATATCATTTTATTATGCATATATATATATATATATATATATATATATATGTTTTGCAGGTGCCTGTTGAGCCTTCCTTTAGGAATTATCATGAACAGTGATGTGTTTGAGATTATATCCCACTCTCAAGTTGTTACACATTTGTGGATATTGTTTTAAGCACAGATTCCTGCGTCAGAGATAAAGGGTTTTGTTATGGAATAGTGGTAGTCAGAATATCTTCATGTCTTTGTACCAGTTCCCAAGAGCCTCAGTTACAACAGGGCAAAAGGATGGGTGCAAATATGTGCATGTGAAATGAACTGGGCACGAGAGAGAAACTTGATCTTAGGGAACCCTAATCTCTTATACTCAAAAATATATCTTAACTTTGTACTGGAGAGCGATGCCCTCTATGCATTTTAAGACTCTTAACTATCAGAGCATTTTTCAATATGTAGTATAGAACAAGTGAAGTCACTGTCTCTGTTCACTTGGGCTGTGGAAACACATGATACCTACGGAGAATTGCGCAACAACAGGAAGAAGCACACACAACCTGATGTTACCTGTTTCACCAAGAAAGTTATTTAAGTATGGAAAAAGCTATGGTCCCTTAAACATGGAAAATATAGGCATTTTCTGATGCAGTATCCCTCCTCTGACTTGACCTTTAAGTTTGCTTTTTCTTTAATTTTTGTTTTTGTTTTCTTTGACACAGGATCTCACTATGTAATTCAGGGTGGCCTTGACCCAGTAAATAGCTCAAGCTGAGCTTGAACTCATGGTGATCCTGTTGCCTCCACCTCCTGAGTTCTGGGATTATAGGCATGAGCCACCATGCCCACCCTGAATTTACTTTTTCTGAAATAGATCTTATTCTGGTTCTTAAAATGAGTCAACCTCCTCCTCTGGCCTATGGTCTAGAACAGAAACATCTGTGCTCTTGATACTGATGCAGATCTTATGTTTATGTTGAGACTAAGTTTCTTCTTAAATGCTCTGGTCTACTCTAGTTCTGGGGTTCCATGTACTCCTTCTCTTCCTTCCTCACCTGGCTTCTACAAATTTTTAACTTTAAGACAGTGGTTTGAATTTCACCTCAGATTTCTTCTCTATGTTGGATACTGAATTCTTTTTTAAACTGTTGTCTTTTGGGGTCAAGGTAAAGGTTTTTAGAGAACCACAAATCATACTGAAATAATATATTAAATGAGCACTGATTATGCTTGTGTGTAGTTCTGAGCTTATGGAATTATGGAAACCCATTTTTCAATTAAACCACCAAATGGAATTTGAAGAAACACGCGCTGTCATCCTTGGTCTGGCTGTACATGAATATCATGTGATGCATGGATAACACTAAAACTGACATTTACAAAAACAGTCATGCTTTCCTGTTCTTATTTTCCTCTCATCAAAGTGACAATATTTTTCTTTTAGCCTAGCCTAATTTTTTTTTTTTGAAACACGGTCTTGCTTTGTAGTTCAGGCTGGCCCTCAGCTCACTATGTAACCCAGGCAAGCCTTGAACTCAGCAGTCCTCCTGCCTCTGCCTCCCAAGTGCTGGGATTACAGGCATGAGCCACCATGCCCGGCATTTTTTGGCCTAATTTTAATGACTTTTGGTCTTGGCCCACAGGCTAAATGCTATTGAAATTTAGAATTAAAATAATTTACATGTCTGCTTTACACAAAGGAGGAAAGAATAACAAGTTTTCAATAAATTTTTCCAATAGGCATATTTTTGGACACTTATCTGTCTACACAATACAAACAGTGACATTGCCGGGCGTGGTGTCTCACGCCTGTCATCCCAGCACTCGGGAGGCAGAGACAGGAGGATTGCTGAGTTCCAGGCTTGCCTGGGCTACATAGTGCGCTCAGGGCCAGACCAAACTACAAAGCAAGACACTGTCTCAAAAAAAAAGGTAACAATATTTGGTAATTATTTTCAGATATAAAATAAATATACTGAAAGTGATTTTTTCTTATACTCTTGAAAGAGGCCAAAGAATACAGTGCTTTTGTTGTAGTGGCCACAGATGCTTTCATCCTATTGCTAAAGGTATCATAAAACATTAGCAATTTTTGGTCCTACTTCTTATACATAGTATCTTTCTACTGGAAGGGATTTTAATTTTCATTAGGCACAACCTGCTTGTTTATAGGGAAGACAAGTGCTGAAGAAATTATAGAGGCCAAAATGGTAAATATCAACTGAAATAGTATTTATACTTATATCTTAAAGCTAGGATACTGATTGATCTATAGTAAATGCTCAATAAACACATAAAAGAATAAATAAAAGGTTGAAATATTCAATCATTATCCTTCCTGTATGAATAGTTCTTACTATAAGCAAGATTTGAGTTAAAGTGTAACATCAGTTTAAAGGTGCACACATCATTAAAATACAGATAGATGAATAATTTTTAACAAAGTGAACATTCCCACAAGATCATTTCTGAGATAAAAAGCCATTTCAATGTATCAGTATAACAGAGGTCTTCCAATGTTTTTCCATGGCCTAATTTCTTTTGGACAAGTTACTATTCTCATGTTTATATTTTAATTAGTATATATATGCACTACATGCAAATTGGAGGGTGGGAACATGAACATAATACAGCTTGGTTCTCTTTCTAATCTACTTTCACTTCCCTCCCACCTCCTACCCTTCTTCTCCAAATTCCATTTCCCCATTGTTCTTGTTGATGTTATTACATTTTTTACAGATATCTTATTTTAATTGAATTATATATTGGTACAATTTACATACATCTCACAATCACATATAATATTGCAGAATTTGTACCAGTAATTGACACAAGTTAATTCTCATTTTTACCCATATCCCTACCCACCCACACCTCCCCACCCCCTTTATACATACTCTTTTATTTTCTTTCTGTATCATATTTATTCCTTTCCCTCATTACATTCCCACACCAAATTTCCTATGGAAATTTCCTCCTCTATAAAAGCTGTCCTACTTTCTAGAGCTCATTTGCATCTACAGGTCTTGATGTCAAAGAGAAGACCTGGAATTTGCCTATCTGTGATCTATTGATTTCACTTATTAGTATATCCTCCAGGTGTCTCCATTTGCACTTAAATGGATCGATCTTGTCATTCTTTATGGCACAGTAATACTCCATTTTATTAAAAAACCCACATCTTCTTTATCCACTCTCCTGTTGATGGGCATTTAGGTTGTTACCAAGATTGAGCTATTATGAACTGAGCTGCTATGAACAAGGGTGTACATCTGTCTTTCCAATGTGAGTTTTTAAATACTTTTGGGTATACTCCTAGCAAGGGGATAGCAGGGTCAAATGGGACCCCTAGTCCTAGGTTTCTGAGAAATCTCCACACAGATCTCCACAATGGTTGCACAAGATTGCAATCCCACCAAGAGTGGAGAAGGGTTCCTTTCTCCCCACAGCCTCACCAGCATTCATTGGTGGCTGATTTTGTGATAGCTGCCATTCTTTGTGGAGTGAGATGAAATCTCAGTGTTGTTTTCATTTGCATTTCTCGAATGAACAGTGATGTTGAACATTTCTTCATATGCTTCTTGGCTGCTTTGACTTCTGCCTCTGAAGACTGTCTGTTCATTTCAGATGCTCATTTTTGAATTGGGTCTTTAAACTTGGGGAGGCTCATCTATTTGAGTTCTTTATATATTGTCGATAATAGCCCTTTGTCTGATACACAGCTAGTAAAGATTTTTCCCATGTTGTTGGTTGTCTTCTAGCAGTGCCAGCAACGTCTTTTGCTGTGCAGAAGCTTATCAGTAGGATGAGATCCTATTTGTTGATCTTTTTGTGCTAGTTCTTGTGCTATAGAGGTTTTATTCATAAAGTCTCGGCCTAAGTCAGTGTCTCCAAGAGTATTACCTAGTCTGTTTTCCAGCAGGCTTACTGTTTCTGTTTTAATGTTTAAGTCTCGTATCCATTGTGAGTTTAATTTTGTGCATAGTGAAAGAGATAGGTCTAGCTTTAGCTTTTGGCAGGTTAAAGCCCAGTTTTACCAGCAACGTTTGTTAAAGAGGCTGTCTTTCTTCCATTGGGGATATTTGGCGCCTTTGTCAAAGATAAGGTGGCTTAGTGTATCCGGAGTTGTTTCTGGATCTTCTAATCTATTCCACTGGTCCTTGGGTCTGTTACTTTCCCAGTGCCATACAGTTTTTATCACAGTGGCTTTATAGTAGAGTTTTAAATTGGGGATTGTAATATGCCCTTCCATGTCGAGGTTGCTGAGAATTGCTTTTGCTATTCAAGGTTTCTGGTGTTTCCAGATGAATTTTTGTATGATTTTCTCTAACTCTGTGAAGTATACCATTGGTATTTCAATTGGAATTGCATTGAATCTGTATAGCAGTTGTGGGAGTATAGCCATTTTGACTATGTTGGTTCTCCCGACCCAGGAATAAGGGATATCTTTCCACATTCTGGTTTCCTTTTCTATCTCAGTTTTCAGAGTCCTATAGTTTTCAGAGTAGAGGTCTTTCACTTCCTTTATTCAGTTTATTCCTAGATATTTCATTTTTCTGGGTGCTACTGTGTAAGTGATTGACTCCCCAGTTTCTCTTTCAGTGAGTCTGTTGTTTGTGTAGACAAAGGTAGTTGATTTTTGAGCATTGACCATGTATCCAGCAACACTACCAATTTTGGTAATGAAGTCAAGCAGTCTTTTGGTTGAGTTTTTAGGATCCTCTAGATACAGTATCATATCATCAGCAAAAAATGACAGTTTAACTTCTTCCTTTCCTATCTTTATTCCTTTCATGTCTTTGTCCTGCCTGAATGCTATGGCTAATGTTTCCAGCACTATATTGGACAAGAATGGTGACAAAGGGCATTCTTGTCTTGTTTCTCACCTTGGTGTAAAAGGTTTCAGTTTTTGTCCATTAATTATGAAGTTGGCTGTTGGTTTCTCATAAATAGCTTATATCAAATTGAGATAAAGTCCATTGATTCCAATTCTCTGTAGGGTTTTAATCATAAATGGGTGTTGCATTTTGTCAAGTGTTTTTTCTGTGTCTATTGAGAAAATCATAGGGTTTTTGTCCTTGAGTCTGTTAATATAGTGTATTACATTGATTGATTTACGTATGTTGAACCAGCCTTACATCGCTGGGATAAATCCAACTTGATTAGGGTGCATGATTTACTTTATAACTCTCTGTATTCTGTTTGCCAGTATTTTATTGAGAGTTTTTGTGTCAATATTCATTAGAGAAATTGGCCTGTAGTTTTCTTTTTTGATTGGATGTTTCCCTGCCTTTGGAATCAAGGTGTTGGTTGCTTCAAGGAATGATTTGGGGAGTATTGCTTCCCTTTCAGTTTCATTAAGGATATTGTGAAGTACTGTTATTAACTCTTCTTTAAAAGTTTTGTAGAATTCAGCAGTGAAGCCGTCAGGACCAGGGCTTTTCGTTGTTAGTAGGTTATTTATTACATTTTCAATTTCCCAGATTGATATTGGGTTGTAACCCTTTTATATCCTTTTCATTCAGCTTTGGAAGTTCATATGTGTCTAGGTATCTATTCATTTCTTCTAGATTTTCCATCTTTTTGGAGTATAGATTTTCAAAGTACTTGTTTATGATCCTTTGGACCTCCTCTGGGTCTGTGCTGATTTCCCCATTTTCATTCCTTATAGCATCGATTTGAGCCTTTTCCTTCCTTTGTTTGATAAGGTTGGCTAAGGGTCTGTCGATATTATTTATCCTCTGAAAGAACCAATTCTTTGATTCATTGATTCTTTGTCTTGTTCTCTTTGTCTCCATTGCATTAATTTCTGCCCTGATCCTTATAATTTCCTCCCTACTATGTGGTTTGGTTTTGTTTTGCTCCTCTTTTTCTAATGGCCTGGGGTTCATCGTTAGATTTTTTATTTCAGTTTGCTCTATTTTCCTAGTGGAGGCATTCACTGCTATGAATTTCCCTCACAGAACCGCTTTCATTGTGTCCCATAAATTCCTGTATGTTGTGATCGTGTTGTGATTTAGTTGTAGGAATGTTTAATTTTTCTTTAATTTCTTTTGTGGCCCATTGATTGGTTAACATAGTGTTGTTCAGTTTTCATGTGTTTGTGAGCATCTTGGAATTTCTTCTGCTATGCAGCTCCAGTTTCAAGGCACTATGGTCTGATAATATACAGGGGATAACCTCAATTCTTTGGATTCACTTAAGTTTGTTCTATGGACTAGAATGTAGTCTGTTTTGGAGAATGATCCATGAGCAGCTGAGAAGAAGTTATATTCTCATTTTGAAGGGTGAAGAATTCTGTAGGGATCTAATAAGTCCATTTACTCAAAAGTTTGATTTAGCTCAAGTATTTCCTTATTGATTCTTTGTCCAGTTGATCTGTCAATTTGTGACAATGGCATATTAAAAATCCCCTACTTCTACTGTATTCATGGATAACTGGCTTTTCATGTCCAGTAATGTTTGTTTTATATACTTGCCTGCATTAGAGTTTGATGCATAAATATTTATGATTGTTATTTCTTTCTCTTGGATAGTTACCTGTACAAAATATAGTGACCTTCTTTATCTATTTTAATAAATTTGGGTTTGAAATCTATTTTATCTGCAAACAAGATAGCCACTCCTGCTTTTTTGTGTTTCCTGTGGTGTGGAGGATTTTTTTCCAACCTTTTATTTTCAGTCTATGGTTTTCCTTCTGAATTAGGTGTGTTTCCTGTATGCAGCAGCTTGTAAATCTTGCTTGTTGATCCCATCTGGTAGTCTGTATCTTTTAATTGGCCCACTGCGGCCATTGACATTAATGGTTATGACTGATATGGCCATATTCCTAGCTGCCATGTTTCCATGTTTTTAGTTCTTTTCTTCTTGCTTTTCCCCTTTTCTATTTAGTTTCTTGTTTGCCCCAGTGAATACACTCTCCTGGGTCTCATGGGTATGGGATTTTCTGTGTTTTTTTTTTTTTTCCAAGATGTTCTTTAGGATGTTTTGGATTGCAGTTTTTGTATTTGTCAAGTTTATCAGGTGTTCTTTATCATGGAAGTATCTTATTTCCCCGTATATTCTGAAAGGTAGTTTTTGCAGGATACAAAAGTCTAGGTTGGAGGTTGTTTTCCTGCAATGCTTGAAATACTTCCCTCCATGCTCTCATTGCATTGAGTGTTTGTGTTTAAATGTCTGCTCTGATCCTAATGGGCTTCCCTTTTTAGGTGATTTTCTTCCTTTCTCTCACAGCTTTCAGTATTTCATTCTTTTGTTGCACATCTGGAACCTTGATAATTATATGTCTGGTTGTAGATATTTTTATGTCATGGCATTTTGGAGTCTGGTAGGCGTCTTTTGTCTGTATATCTATTTATTTTCCTGTGAAGTTTTCTGTTGTTATCTCTGACAATAATTTTTTTATGCTTTTTCCACTGTCTCCTGCTTCCTCAGTCACTCCAGTCAGTCTTATATTGTTTTTCTTTGAGTCATCTAGAAGCTGTTGAATTGATTTCTCATGGTCCCTTGCTCTTTTCCATAGATCATATCTTACCTGCTTGTTAGTTGCTATGCTGTCCTCTGGGTCTGAGATTTGCTTCTTTGCTTCATTCATCCTACTTCATCAGCTTTCATTCTCCATCATTCCGTGGAGTTCTGCTTGATGCTGTTTAAAAGGTTCCGTTGCTTCTGCTAACTTGGATTCTATCATCTCGTTGATCTCTTCTTTAATGATGTCTTTCACTGTGGATAGTATCCGTGTTTTGATCTCAGAGATGAGTTCTGATTTACATTTTACTAGATCCGCTTTAGTTTCCATCTCCAAGAATCCTGGTGTTTGAGTTTCAGTTTTCCCTATTTCCCTTTTCTCTGAATTTCCCTGTTGTGATGATGTTTTTGTCTGTTTTTCTGTGTATTTTCTCATTTCTACTCTTTCGTTTTTATTAATGCTCTTCTTTGCTGTATGACAGGGAAATATTTGTTGCATGTCTCTTTGTATCATCTGGGGCCTTTTGGATGTGGCACTATCCTTGTGGGTTCCTCCTTGAATCTGTAATGACCCTTGAGTGTTCTCAGTTCTGACATATCATGGGAGGTATTTGAGCAGAACAATCACACCATGTTTGTTTCCATAATAGAATAAATGCCAATATCTGTATTAAACACAGTAAATAAGATAAAAAGTTTTGTTAAATTCTATTCTGAAGACTTTGAGCTTATGAGTTATCTCTATGTCCATATATGAGTATTTAGTATTAATCAGCAATGTGTACACAACTTGTAGATTGTGAATGTACCCCCCGAAACCTTTGGGGATAAAAGGTCACTGGGGAATCAGGGAGGTAGCAAGACAGGAGGAGACTAAAATAGTGTTAGCAGATTTATGAAGATCACCTATACCCTAGAACCTCATATATGCCAGTGGGTAATAGAGTATAAAAGGGCGTATATACAACAGTCCTAACTATATATTGTAAGACCTTTGGAGACTTTTCACACCTTCTTATAATAATATAGAAGAAGAAATAAGGCAGCCTAAGAGTCTTTTATTTCTGGGTATTGGTTCTGACAGGAAGATAGGAGAGGGTGTGGGGACAGGATTTGAATAGAGGAATCTAGGAGTAGATGGCAAAATAGAAGCTAGTATCCCCCTTTTTTTTATGTTGCCTGTTCTCTCAGTGTGGCTCCAGGAGTGCACCTCCTGTGGAGGGAATGCAGGAGATGGCTCTTGCTCCTCTAAGACCTGGATCCTCACAACACAGCTCTGGGGTGCTTTTGGAGCCTTCTTGAGGCCTTCAATCCTATGTGGTGGGGATGGCGCCCAGGGACCGTACCTGGCTCCTCATTGCACACGTCCAGGGTGGAGTGGGCTGGTGGGCAGGCTTCAGTCCTCTGCCACGACCAGAAACAAAATGGCACCCAAGGTAGATGAGTCTGCGCTGCTCCGGGGTATAGTGGGACGGTGGGCAGCCCTCAATCTGCTGCCACTGGAAAAGGAATGGGGCCCAGTGTGGCCGAGTCCATGCTGCTCCTGGGTGTGGTGGGCTGGTGGGCTGTCCTTAGTCTGCCACCGCTGGAAATGGAATGGCCCCCGAGGTAGCCGAGTCTGCCCTGCTCTGGGGTACTGTGGGCCAGTGGGCGGCCCTCAATTCAGTGCTGCCAGAAATGGAATGGTGGTTGGTGTAGCCAAGTCCGTGCTGCTCGGGAGTACAGTGGGCTAGTGGGCAGCCCTCAGTCCGCTGCTGCCAGAAAAGGAATGGCGCCTAGTGTGACCGAGTCCATGCCGCTCCAGTGTGCCGTGGGCGGCTCTCAGTCTGCCGCTGCCAGAAACGAATGGCGCCCGAGGTAGCTGACTCTGCACCCCCCCGCCGGGGTTCAGTGGGCCGGTGGGCAACCATCAGTCTCCCGCCACCAGAAATGGAATCGGAACTTGTCATTTTTTTTTTTTTTTTGAGACAGGGTCTCGCTTTGTAGTTCAGGCTGGCCCTGAGCTCATTATGTGGCCCAGGCAAGCCTAGAACTCAGCAATCCTCCTGCCTCTGCCTCCTGAGTGCTGGGATGACAGGCGTGAGCCACCATGCCTGGCAGAAAGCTATTGATTTTCAGATGTTGATTATATATCTTACTAACATTGCATGAAACTTGTTGTTTTTATGGCAGAGTAATACTCCATTTCATTAAAAAAACATATCTTCTTCTTTTTTTTTTCTCCCACATCTTCTTTATCCATTCTCTATTTAATGGGCATGTGGTTTTTTTTTCCAATATTGGGCTATCACAACCTGAGCTGCTATGAACATGGGTGTACATATGACTTTACAATATGATTCTTTTATATTCCTAGCAGGGCTCAATCTAACAAAGGAGGTGAAAGACCTCTACTTTGAAAACTATAGGACTCTGAAAAACGAGATAGAAAAGGAGATCAGAAAGTGGAAAGACATCCCTTGTTCCTGGGTAGGGAGAACCAACATCGTCAAAATGGCTATACTCCCACAACTACTATACAGATTCAATGCAATTCCAATTGAACTCCCAACACCATGTTTCACAGAGCTAGAGAAAATAATCCAAAACTTCATCTGGAACCACAAGAGACCTAGAATAGCAATAGCGATTCTAAGCAACCAGGACATGACAGTGAGTATTACAATCCCCAAGTTAAAACTATACTAAAAAGCCACTGTGACAAAAACTGCATGGTACTGGCAAAGTACCAGACCCAAGGACCAGTGGAATAGATTAGAAGATCCAGAAACAACTCCAGATACCATGAGCCACCTTATCTTTGACAAAGGAGCCAAACACTTGCATATTTCTTGATTGGGTATTTAATTTTCAATCAAACTTTTGTGCATTTTTAAAATGTACTATAGTTATTAGCCCTCTGTTAGAGGAATAGCAAAATATTTTTCCACTCTGTAGATTGTCTCTTTGTTCTACTAATGGATTCCTTTGCTTTTTAATTTTTTTTTTTTTTTTTTTTTGCTTTTTGGAGACAGGGTCTTGCTTTGTAGTTCAGGCTGGCCCTGAGCTCACTATGGTGCCCAGGCAAGCCGCCGCGAACTCAGCAATCCTCCCGTCTCTGCCTCCCGAGTGCTGGGATTACAGGCGTGAGCCACCACGCCCAGCATTATATGTGGTAACCGGGGATCGAACTC